>OY292531.1:1370737-1563341 GCA_958496365.1 Subacronicta megacephala | reverse complement strand
CGCCACTTCTGCAAGAGCCGCCGTGTCACGAGCTGCCAAGCTGCTGCGATCTGATAGGTATGAACCGTTGATGACCACTCTGTACCACTTATTTTAAGAATCGTATCATAACATAACAGGTATGTTATGTTATGATACGTCACGCCTGTATTCCCCGAAGGGTTAGACAGAGGTGCACTTAATGTACACCCACAGTTCGCCGGTATGTTTGGGTCCCATGTAATAGGGGGCGAGCCTATTGCCATTCACCGGGCACAAATCCAGACTCCGAGCTGCTACTGAGAATTTCATAGAAAAACTCAATAACACTTTGCTCGACCTGGGGATCGAACCCAAGACCTCTAGCGTAGCAGTCGCGATTGGGACCACTAGACCAACGAGGCAGTCAAATTATGTAAAAAACAATATAAATATTTAAAAGAGTGTCCATGGAGTTTCTTGCCGGATTCTTTTCCATAGGATCAACTTTTTGGAACCGTGCAACTAGAGTCAATAACGTTTCATATACGCTTGTAAAAGCTTATTTGAAATAAAAACATTTGATTTGATTTGATTAAACTATATCTCAGTGGGATAAATGTCAGAATGACAGCTGCCGTGTGTAGTGTTCATTGTAAAACATCCTTTGTGTCGCTGAGATATGGTTTAATTTCTCTAGTTGCACAGATAATTATGAAGCGTCTGTTTGCTCCGATATATTTGATGGTGACTGTACCACTTTTTTTAATACTGTGTTCGTGTTCATATTTAGCATTATATACAGAATGACTGGTAAGAAACTAACTATACTTAAGGAGAGTACTCGTTATTCGATTCTCGTTCTTATTATGTAATCAAAATAGGTACTTAATTTTTTAACATCCCTATAAATAAATGAAGTGTTGATACCTTCCCGACACGCGATGCTGATATCGTTGCTTCAGTCACACATAGATAAGTAAATGTATTGTGTGTTGAAAGCGCAGCATGTGCAATGTTTACTAGAATAGAATAAAATCATCTTTATTGTACATCATAATATGAAACTATATTTGTAAGGATATAATTAAACTAAGAGTGCAATGGGGTACATTAAATTGTTAATGTAATTTTTTTCTTCATTAATCATCATCAACTCATATATTATCTCACTGTTGGGCTACCGCTCATTTATTGTCCATATATTGTCCCACGGACAATATATAAGTTGATCTGCCTAATCCCTCTTATTCTGAAAGAATACCTTCAGAATAAGAGGGATTAGGTTGTAGTTTTTCATATATGATATCCTAATATGACATGGTCGAGTGTCGTTACGCCGCCGCGTTCCCATTGACGATAATTCATGTTGCAATCAGCTACCTATCCCTCTTACTCTTTGAGATTTAGATAGATATTTGCAACACGTTTTGTCGTCAGTGCAAACGCACAGTAGCCCGATTCACGTAATTAACACCGTAGCGATGTCGCAGCGACTTAATAGTTGAAACAGTTTTCCAGTGTTATGTGAATACTGTCAAGCCTACGTTTTACAACGTTTTCGCCCAACGGATATGTTTGAATATGGTTCAATGATTTTTCAATAGGACGACTTCTAAATCGGTCCGATCGACGAATGTGAATAGAAAGACTTTCAACGATTAAGTCGCTGCGACATCGCTACGGTTTTTATTACGTGAATCGGGCTACTGTGCCTACAGTTAGTGTCTGCCCGGTTGATGAAATAAATAATTATCAAGACTTGTAACGTATGAAGAAAGACAATTTATTTTCACTAATAAACAAGACAAGATCACGTACATGGACAATGACATTTTACAAAGAAGGAGGTTATAATAGAAGTTATAAACATAGAAACTCTTTGTATCGCTATTATACTTTTGGTACTCCGGCATGTCTGCGTTTATCTCAACAATATACATACATATATATATCTTCGTTCTATCCGGGTGTCCCTTGACACCTCTCAAGTTTTTTTATTACGTGAATCGGGCTACAGTGCCTACAGTTAGTGTTTGCCCGGTCACCCTGTATATGAAGTGTGGTGTGGGCAGGCTGGCCGGCAGCGCGCGCGCCGCGGCCGTGTGGCTGGTGGCCGAGCACGGCGCCCGGCACCCGCGCGCGGCGGCCATCCTGGCACACATGGCTGCCAACTTCGCAGACCAGGTAACCAATACCATACCTATAGGCCGACCGTTTAACTCGCGTATCGCCTGCGCGGTAAGAAGGGAGCGGGGGGAGAAAAATAAATACTTAAAAAAGATACTTATTATTTGATTCTTTACCAACAATGTATATCTCGAGATAAATCTTTGGATTATTGACTCCGTGTGTAGCGTTACCCGTCCCCGCTCCCTTCTTAGCAGGCGATACGCGAGTTAAACGGTCGGCCTATAGTACAGTCGCCAGCAGGTCGACGTATACAGAACTGTCAAATTTCTCCAAATGATTTTAAACCTTAAATTGTTGAGTATAAAGTTGAACTGAGAAAATGTAACATTTTGTGGTAACTTGATGTGCTTGGCACCGTACCTCTAGCATAGCAGTCGCGCTTAGGACCACTAGACTAATGAAAAAAAGAAAGAAAGAAATATTTTATTTAAAACAACACATGAGGCAGTCAAACAGCCAACCAACTATACAATCACGCCTGTATTCACCGTTAGTCCCGTTTTCCCCTGACTGCCTCGTTAGTCTAGTGGTCCCAATCTAGACTGCTACGCTAGAGGTCTTGGGTTCGATCCCCAGGTTGAGCAAAGTTTTATTGGGTTTTTCTATGAAATTCTCAGTAACGGCTCGGAGTCTGGATTTGTGCCCGGTGAATGGCAATATGCTCACCCCCTATTACATGGGACCTAAACATACCGGCGAATTGTGGGTGTACGTTAAGTACACCTCTGCCTAACCCTGTATGTTATGTTATAATTAACAAGAAATTAATTTTCAAAATAAATTTTACAAGATTTTATTTTTATTATTTGAACTTTTTTATTGCAACAAATATAGAAGCTTATATCCCAAACTTTCCACAGGATGAGCTCGTAAAGCTTCAACTCCTGTCTCTAGCAGTGAAGCTATCAATCACCCAACCAGACACCCTCCCTGTCTGCCGCTACGTTGTCTCGCTCGCACGCTATGACGTCAGCTATGACGTGCGCGATCGAGCGCGCATGCTCCGTCACTTCATAGAGCCTGTGCCCGGTAAGGTACTGCACAACTACGTCGCTGACATATTCCTGCCTGAGAAACCGAAACCTGATGTACAGAGCAGCTTCAAAGGTAAGAAAGGATTATTAATAATAATATTACTATCATATCAAATGTTTTTATTTCAAATAAGCTTTTACAAGCGTTTATGAAATGTTATTGACTCTAGTTGCACGGTTCCAAAAAGTTGATCCAAGGACAAGTACCCGACAAGAAACTTCATGGACGTTGGACACTCCAATTAAAATAAAAGATGTTACATTATTCACTGGTACTGTCGCCGGCAGCTCAAGGTATACAAAACTGTCAAACCTTAAAATGTTGAAGATAAAGTTAAAAATTAACTGAGAAAATTTGACATTTTGTGACCATGGCCGAATAGCCAGATATAAATTAACAAATGCAACAGAATTTGTATGAAATCGACCGAACCAAGCAATTTAACAGGAACTAATTCGGTGTTAGTCAAATATGACTTTAAACAACTGGTTGTTACATGCAGTTTCACTCGCATCTCAAATTACTTTTTATGTGTACTCGTTTCTAACTAATTTTGACATTAGGACGACCAACACCCCAGTCCACCCCTGACCATGGATGCTGTAAAGGATCCGAAACGTTGGGAATTTAAAAATATCAATATAACGCGATAAAATCCGTAAAAAGTTTTATTTCAATACTTTTATGTGTTTCTTGTCTGTGTGCTTCTCCAAGGTCCACTCCACTTCTATACCAAAATTCAGTAAAATTTATTCCGTGGTTTAAGCGTGAAAACGATACTAACGAACTGAACTGACAAAGCTATTTTCGCATTTATAATAAAAGTTTAGAATATTTTAGTGATTCTACACGTGCTTTCAAAAAATTAGTTTTAATCAAAAAACACCTTCTAGTAAACAGCTAGGTATGTGATATCTATTATAACGAAAAATAATAAATTTTCGTAGTGAGTCAGGAGTTTCAGATTTTGAAAAAGTGAAAAAAAAAATTACATTACATACGCCTGTATTCCCCGAAGGGTTAGGCAGAGGTGCACTTAATGTACACCCACAGTTCGCCGGTATGTTTGGGTCTCATGTAATAGGGGGCGAGCCTATTGCCATTCACCGGGCACAAATCCAGACTCCGAGCTGCTACTGAGAATTTCATAGAAAAACTCAATAACACTTTGCTCGACCTGGGGATCGAACCCAAGACCTCTAGCGTAGCAGTCGCGATTGGGACCACTAGACCAACGAAGCAGTCTGAAAAAAAAATATCGTGTGGAAATCTACATACCTGAGAAATTTTCTCGACGGCGTTTGTTGTTTGCAAACCCACACTAGGCCTGCGTGGTGGACTATAGCCTAACACTTCTCAATCTGAGAAGACCCGTGCCCGGCACTGGAACAGTAAATAAATAGGTTGATGATGATATATCCGAATTAGTTCAAACGTTAGTTTTGTACTAGACCGCGGCAACTTTACGGTGGGCACTCTGTCCCAGTACATCGGTTCGGCGGCGGGCGGCTACCGGCCGCTGCCCGGCAACCCTGGCGCCACCCTGGCCGCGCACCTCCGGGACACACAGCCCACCAACATAGACTCCCCGCCAGGGAACACTGACGACACACAGGTAAGAAAGAAAATAAAGAAAGAAAAATATTTATTGACACAGTCACGGACAATGCACACAATAACTTAAAAAGAAAACAATAATTAAAGAGAAATAAACAAAATAAAATTAAAAAACTTAGACAATAAACAAAAACTCATTGTGTGCCCCACGGCTGTGCCAAATGGCCCAGTTCAGCTAAAAGCCAGACAACTGGTAAGCTGCTTGGCGCTGGTTTTCAACTGGACCTGGAACGGTATGAACTACGTAACACTGACGACACAGAGTTAGGCGTCAGTACCTCGACCATGAGTTTATGTTATAAAATGACGATAGGTAAACAAAATCGCTAGCGTTATAACGTGCATCGGATAGATTTCGATGGCACTTGTACCATGAGTTAAATTGTTGATTACGTCACACGCTGTGGTAAGCTCGATCGTAGATTTCCGTAGCAAGTCGTTCGGTTGGCATTAGTATGTTTATAGTTAACTTCACGCTTAATATAGTCATCCTTTTCTATCAAGGTGTGAACAAAAGAGAAATAAAATAATGCTACTTTTACCGTGTAACCCGACTAAATAGAAAATGTCATGCGTGTGTAAGGATATATTCGTAATGGTGTGATTTCGTTTTTATCTTCTTTATCATAAACAAAAATGTCGTTGTCATGGATTGTATTACTAGTCAAATTGTAAACAAATATCTATTTGTTCATGCGATCGTTGTATAATGTTGGTTATTAATTACTCATAATGCATTTACTTATTTATTACCTTTGTTTAAGAGAATTTCTTGCCTGTCCTGTAGTTGGAAATTTGATGAATCTTTTAACTATACGAGGTTGATTTAATGCATCTGTCACCTCTTTAATAAATATGCCTATGGTTTCTTGTGAGAAGTAATTCAATTCGCCAACAATGCTTTGGTAATCCTCATGAGCATGAAATAGTAACACACGTAAAAGCTGCAACCGAAATACGTTCTAAGTACGGCAAGTACTTGATAGCATAACATACCATCACGCCTGTATTCCCCGAAGGGTTAGGCAGAGGTGCACTTATAACACCCACAAATCATCGGTATGTTTAGGTCCCATGTAATAGGGGGCGAGCCTATTGCCATTAACCGGGCATAAATACAGACTCCGAGCTGCTACCGAGAATTTCATAGAAAACCCAAAGTAGGCTAGACGTAGAAGTTCGTAAAGTTTCACGAACTTCTGTTCACTAATATTTTCTAGTGGATATCCAGCTAGAACTCTCATATCTGCCTATGTTATTCCTTGTTCGCGGCGATTGTCTTCATATTCAGCCACGGCTAACATATCCCACGCTAAATATGCACTCCCAGAATTTTTTATCAACAAAACTTTATACTACCTATGAAATAAGTCATTCACGGCAAAATTTGTCAGTGAGTTACGTTACTTTTATGGAAATGGTTTTGTTCGATTACGTTAGTCAAAATAATGACTCATGGTGCCAAATTTGTTTATCTGCCATACAAATCCGAGTCGCTATCGGATTGCTTTCGCTAGGTGAATTACGCATCAAAACGTTGTAATCTCATACTACCGATTTTAGTTCCTTACGTAACCGCTAGAGGCGTTGGAGGGTTTTCCATGCAAATATTTTACAGCGGCGCTAGCGTTTTTACGTGATAAAACTCATGGTCGAGGTACTGACACCACTGAATACACAGACGTACACACCCGACAACATTTACAGTACATAACAAACAATACTGATAACACACAGGTACGCACCTAAACAACACGGAAGATACAGAAGTACTCTCTAAACAGCACTGACGATACAGAGATACTCATATCACAATACTGACGAAACAGAGGTACGCGTCCTTCCAACACTGATTATACAAAGGTACAGACATCCGACAACATTTACAATACACAAGTACACACTCGACAATACTGGCAACACACAAGTACGCACCTAAACAACACTGATGAACTCACTCCACTACATTACCAATATACCCGACAACATTTCCAATACATAAGCACACAGCCGACAATACTACTACTACATTGGCAACACACCTGGACAACACTGATTATACAGAAGTACTCGCTTTACAACACTGACGACATAGAGGTACGTACCCGACCACTCTAACGAAACATACTTATCCAACTTCATTGACGACTAATGGCGACTCATATTTTTTTAATGGGATAACTCGGCAAACGAGCCGGCGAGCAACCTGATGGTAAGTAGTCATCGCCGCCCATGGACATCTGCAAAACCAAAGGAGTTGCAGATGCGTTGTCGAGCCTATTTAAGAAAAAAAGGAAGGGAAAGAGAAAAGGAGAAGGAAGAGGACTGAGGGAGAAATTGGGGAGAAATACGGAAATGACAACACTCACTACATACTACACTTAGGTACACATTGAAGAACACTCGACAACACACATGTACACCGCCCAGTACCCCTTAACCGTCATAATAACATGAAACCGAAGTTTGTTTCTTGTTTACAGAAGAACAGAAGCTTCTATTCGGAAGCGGAGAGCAGTGGCGCCGGATCGGAATCATCTTCAGAAGAAGAAAGCAGTTCAGAAGAATCCTCTAATGAGTAAGTTTCAAAATAATAATAAAAAAAAAGAAATAATAAATATGTATTTACCTTTACCGACCTTATTGGTAAGATATTACAAAATGTATGTAGTAGGTAGTTGTCACCGGCGCGTGTGTATGACAAGATGCATGACCTTGGATGAAGTAGGTAAGAATCATAGAAAGAGGCGTGACGACAATAGGCTTGTGTGTATGTTTATGTGTATAATTTGATCTTAGGAAGGCTCCGAACCTGCGTCCTTCGGTTTATTACACCGGATACTTTAGCCACCTAACCAAACAATCACTGCCTATGATTTCTAATTTCTCTTACACATTATTCGTCTTAAGGTGACGTCAACAACATTCAAGTTAATATTATTGTATGTTCCTCATATTCTTCTATTTCTTAGGGAAGAAAGCACCGGCGAAGAGAAAAAACCTGAGAAACCTGCAAAAGAAACTAACAATTACAGGTGAGTGATGTTGATATAAGCCGCCTGCATCTATTGATTCCCGGCGATTGTTGAAGCCTGAAGGTCGTCACCGGTCGTTGTGGAAGTCTATGGGGGAGGCCTTCGTTCAGCAGTGGACTTCATTTGGCTGATATGATGATGATGATGTTGATATAGAGTAGATAATAACCTGCTGCCTCTCTTTCCATCTTCCACTCTTCCCGGTTGATAGCTTTCAGCATCCAACCCCCGCAGTAAGAGTCAAGCTCATTCCGCCATATCATTCTGGGTCTACTGCGACGTCTTATAATATTCTGTGGCATCCATACTGTCGTGGTTTTTGCCCACAATCCATCAGACAAGAGGCAGTAAACCAGCCCAGTTTCTATTTAAGGCTGGCGGCTTCATGGCCAACATTGACGATTTGTGTTTTGGAGCGCAGTGTGGATTTTATTTTTTATGGGACTACTCGGCAAACGAGCAGGCAGTTACCTGATGGTAAGTAGCCATCGCCGGCCATGGACGCAATACCAAAGGAGTTGCAGATGCGTTGCCAAACCTATTTAAGGAAAAGGGAAGGGAAGGAAAAAGGAGAAGGAAGGGGACTGTTGGTGGAATTGGGCCTCCGCGCTCCACACTCACCGTACGATACGCAGCAGTATACATACTGCTACTTGACGTTGATTTTCTGTGGCCCCACAGAATATCAACGTCAAGTACATGCCAGCAGGAACTACTACTAAGAAATGCAATTCCGTATACGGTCCGAGAGTCGGACTCTTAGAATACTGCGTTCCATAGCTAGCTGACTTGGACTTTAACATTGACAAGCTTTTGGTATCTTTTGTGAATAGATCGTCGAACTCGGGCTCATCAGACAGTGAGTCGGACAGCGAGTCGGACAGCGCGTCCGACAGTGAGTCCGACGAATCAGCGGGCAGCAGCGATGACTTTAGTAAGAAGAATGATATTAGACGTGACAAAAAGGTATGTAATGACGTATTATTGAAACATTGATCTATTCAAAAACTAAATTTAGTATTGGTTGCTTGGTTCATACACAAAAAATCGCAAAAAAATAATTTATTGCTGCTATAGTTAAGGTATCGTTAATAGGTTGTTTAATTTATGCACATGTATATTTTATTTATTATATTGTATAAATAAATATTTGATCACTAATTTTATTTTATTATTTATGTATACTTTGCTCACTATCCCCTATCCTTTTCCTGTTCTTATCACACAATGATAATTTATTTGGTTCTGCATTCATTTATCAATAACTTTACAAGAAAATATTTTATTTTTTGGGTACGCTTGGGTAATTAGGTTTTGATATTATGTATATTTTAAAGTGCTTGAAGTATAATTTTAACGCTTATTATCGGAACTTGAGCCAAACTTTGCGACCACGGTAAAGTTACACAATAGTGCAGTGTAGCAAGGGAATAAGGTAAACTTTAATATCTAACAACACTTGAAAACTTGCTTATTAATATGGTGATTGAATGATATTTAAAATTAATAAAATAGGTAACAAACGTATGTTTTTTTTTGCTTAATATATTTTATATCATAGAGTTTACGCCGTATGCGAAATCGCATAAAAACCGGCCAAGTGCGAGTCGGACTCGCGCACGGAGGGTTCCGTATCATTACGATTTATGACGTATTAAAAAAAACTATTTACTAGATCTCGTCCAAACCAATTTTCGGTTGGAGTTTACATGGTAATCTACATCATATATTTTTTTTAGTTTTATCGTCCTCTTATTTTAGAAGTTACAGGGGGGGGGGGACACACATTTTACCACTTTGAAAGTGTCTCTCGAGCAAAATATTCAGTTTATGACGTATTAAAAAAAAACTATTTACTAGATCTCATTCAAACCAATTTTCGGTGGAAGTTTACATGGTAATGTACATCATATATTTTTTTCAGTTTTATCGTTCTCTTATTTTAGAAGTTACAGGGGGGGGGGACACACATTTTACCACTTTGGAAGTGTTTCTCGCGCAAACTATTCAGTTTAGAAAAAAATGATATTAGTAACCTCAATATCATTTTTGAAGACCTATCCATAGATACCCCACACGTATGGGTTTGATGAAAAAAAAAATTTGAGTTTCAGTTCCAAGTATGGGGAACCCCCAAAATTTACTGTTTTTTTTCTATTTTTGTGTTAAAATCTTAATGCGGTTCATAGAATACATCTGCTTAATAAGTTTCAACAGCATACTTCTTATAGTTTCGAAAAAAAAAGGCTGTGACACGATCAGACAGACAGACAGACGGACATGACGAATCTATAAGGGTTCCGTTTTTTGCCATTTGGCTACGGAACCCTAAAAAGGCTTCTAGGCCGCGTATAGACATGAAATATGCCAGATTTTAAGCTAGACCTTTAACAATGCAACTGTGAAAACCATATCAAATTTTATGTAGTATTTTTGCTGATACGTGTACAAACATACAGATGGACTGACAAAAAAAAAATTAAAAAAAATTAGGTTTCTGTCAGTCTAATAAAGATCCCCCAATTTAGTTTTTCTTCAATATCTTTAATGTAAAGACATCGTTCTGTAACAATTTTATTGTATTTTATATGTAAAGATAATACACAAGGTTATTTATTTTTTTAGCAAGTAAACACTCAGCATCCCTCAAAAGAAGAAAATAAAAAGAATGAGAAATCCAACTTGGAACTGCTTCTAGAGTTAGATGAAGTGGCAAGCTCTTTGCCCACTATGACGCCCACTTGTGGGGGTTTCCTGTCGCCGCCTAGCATGCCACCGCCCGGGATCAGCGATGGTAAGTTTAACGAACTTTTGTATAGTCTAAAATGACTTGCACATGTCGCGAAGTCGAAAACTCTGGCAACATCGTGCGAATTGTGCGTTACCAAAGTTACCTAATACATACATATTGTCACGCCTGTCTCCCATGGGGGTAGGCAGAGACTATGGATTTCCACTTGCTACGATCCTGGCACACTAAAGTTACCTAATGGTATTAAAAATTCAAACTTCACACATTTTAAAAGGAAAACAAGTTTTTTTTATTCATACATTGCTATTATTGCTATTCCTTCTTGACAATATTTAATGCGACATCAATATGCTGCAGTTACATTTAAATTTATAACTTGTCTAGCGGCATATTGTAGACACAATGCAAAATCTATTGTTATGTCCTCATGAGGAAACTGTATGCATTGACGGGTTAATACCTATATGGCACACTCCGGTTGTGGAATTAGCTTCCTGCCGAAGTTTTTCTCAAACGACTACAGCATGGGATTCTTCAAAACGGGTGTGAAAAGATTTTTACAGGGCTAATTTGCTTGTATTACCAGCAGATTCAGGTCGGTAGTGCAATTGGTGGGTTTCGAACTTACAATGTCATGATCGCAAGCCTAGCCCTAGCCATAAGGCTACCGCCGCTTCAAGTTAAAAACCTTTTAATTTTAAGCTAGACAGAAAGAAAGCTTGCTATACCGGTTTATTGATGTCACAAAATTTTTGTTTAACGCGTAACTAAAGTTGGGCTAAGTTCTGACATATTTTTTTTTGCCCAAATTGACTAAGCAGCAAATCTATAAGACGAATTTATGCCGAGGTACTTATTTTCTGCGCCCAAAACACTTCGGCCTACACCCATCATTATTTACGACTCAAGCGAATCATTAATGGCATCAGAATTTGATGGTAAATGTTTCCAATGACAGCGGACAGTATAACCCCGGTGGGGTCCTTGCACACGAGCAGTGCGACGTCGGAGCTGATCCCTCGCGTGGTGTGGGCTGGCCTGGGCGCGGCCCTGCGCTGGGCTCGCTCCCCGCACCTGTACTCGCGCTCCATGTGCGCGCTCGACATCATCTTCACCAACCACTCCGCTAATACTGTCAACAACATCAGGATAAATAAGAAGGTAACTTTGATACACAGGTGTACAGGGGCCGTATTACCACGTATTAATGCCATCATTTTTACGTTGTGAAAGAGGGACGCCACTATTTAACCTGTAGAGCGGCATCCCTCTCTCACACCCTAAAAGTGATGGCATTAATAAGTGGTAATACGGCCCCTGTTCACTTTGGAATTGCTGTAAGCGTCTAAAGTCTGCCCTTTTGAATTGCTGCGAAGGTCTTTCTCAGCCTGCATTCATCCAATGCCGAGTGTCATTTTTCATCCATTACAGACTAACACAATTATTTTGACAAACTGTTATAAAGAGTGTATTTTCATTATCTCAATTTTACAGGCCAATGAGCACGCTAAACGCGGTCGATGCGTAAAATGAAGATGTACATGCTTACACTAGTACATCTGTATTATTATACGAGCAATTTTTTTATAGGTATCCATGAAAACAGGATACCTGCTTTTATTTCCTATATACATATTAGTATTATGCATTTTCGTCCATTAAAACAGTGGCCCTTTTGCATAAACACTTAGTAAACATCCTTATTTTTGATATACCGTAAAAATGTAAAGGACATTTACTTACTCATAATTATAAACAACTTTTACTTTGAAACCAACACTGAAATCGCTAAAAAATCTGCTGCTCTTTACAATTGAGTTGAGTCAAACCAGTGCCATTATCAAAAATATCACTCCTAAAATAATACAACCAGTTGATAAAAAAATGCCCTTATTAGCGAATATAATGAAAGCGTCGGTAGCCTAATGGCTGGGGCGTCAGACTTGCGATCATATGGTTGCCGGTTCGAACCCCACCCATTGCACTACCGACGTAAACCCACTCGTTATACAAGCATTTAGCTTAGCACGAGGCGTTAACAAGAATACTCGTAATGTGTGACCCACATTGCTAGTAAGCTTATTTAAAACAAAAAAAAAAATATGGTTCCATTTCATTTCATTCCATTAGTACCTACATATAAATGAAGCATAAGGATACTACTTATTTAATTTTATCTTATACATTTAGAACTTTAAGTCTGGTTGGCGAAGTCTTACGTATAGATATAAAATGTTTTTAGTTTAAGTGAAATGTAAATTTCTTTATGAGAATAAATTCTTTAACCACAAAACAAAAAAAATGTAAATATGGTTCCATTTCATTTCATTCAGAAATAGTGTGATAAGGGAGCGTTGCGGTTTAAAAGATGATATAGTGACACGCATTGAAAGGGGTATGCTGAGATGGTTTGGACATGTCGAGAGAATGGATGACAGGCGTTTAACGAAAGGGATTTATAAAGCGAATGTCAGTGGAGTCGCCGGGAGGGGACGCCATAGAAAGGCATACCACGACCTTATTGGTGAGATCCTTCAGAAAGGTCAGGTGCGTAGTACCCGCAACCGGCACATGTGTATGACAAGATGTATGAATGTGGACGAAGCAAAAGAAGTATGCAAGAATCGTAGCAGATGGCATTCTGTAGTTTCTGCCTACCCCTATGGGAAAAAGGCGTGAGTGTATGTATGTTCATTTCATTCCATTAGGACCAGATTTTCAACTAAATCTCTTTCAGACACTGACGGGGTCCCGTAACATCCACGACTTCGCGTCAATACCGTCGCTGTCGCCGTCAGCGTCCTCCACCGTCACCCTGGGCGTGGACTTCGCAGACAGCATACAACCCATAGAATTCACCATGGCCAGCTCTATAGGTAAGATGCGTTCATTATTTTATCACTCGGCAAAACGTAGGTCAGCACACAAAGTTACCACAAAATGTAATTTTTTCTCAGTTGATTTTGAACTTTATCTTCAACAATTTTAAGGTTTAAAATCATTTACCTTGCACCTTATCTTGAAGTATTGTCATGAAAAAAAAAGCCTTGCAAATAACGGTGTCTTCGGCGTTCGGTGGGTTAATCCAAAATTGCTACTCAAATTGTTTAGGTGAAGTAGCTGTGTCTATAACCCCTCCCGTGGGCGAGCTGATGCGCGCCGTCAGCATGTCTGTGTCGCGCTGGGACGCCGAACACAAGAAACTACGCGGCATGACTGAGGTAACGCCTGATCTCATATATTTATTACATATTAATACATGTAATCTTTGTTGTTACAATGTAATTTATACTAAAATGCAGTTATTTCAACAATATTTATGCACATGTCAAAGCCTGACATCATTGGAAAGTTTGAAAAAAAATTACAGAAAACTAAAGTACATTCGTTGATTTTTTGTACAAAATATAAATTATGAAGTGTACACCTAAGCATGGGTACAGTGAGGCAGCTGGAGCGGCGGTAGCCTAAGGGCTAGGGCGTCGGACTTGCGATCATGTGGTAGCCGGTTCGAAACCCACCCATTGCACTACCGACGCGGCGACGTGACCCTACTCGTAATACAAGCATTTAGCTTAGTAAGAGAGGTTAACAAGAATACTGCCTCGTTGGTCTAGTGGTCCCAATCGCGACTGTTACGGTCTTGGGTTCGATCCCCAGGTCGAGCAAAGTGTTATTGGGTTTTTCTATGAAATTCTCAGTAGCAGCTCGGAGTCTGGATTTGTGCCCGGTGAATGGCAATAGGCTCGCCCCCTATTACATGGGACCTAAACATACCGGCGAACTGTGGGTGTACATTAAGTACACCTCTGCCTAACCCTTCGGGGAATACAGGCGTGATGGTATGTTAACAAGAATACTAGTAATGTGCGACCCACATTGCTAGAAAGCTTTTAATTGGTATACATTTTTTTTCAGTGTGACAAGAAAGCAGTAAAAGTTGAGGACGAACAAATTATATGCAAACGCGTGTTCGAGACAGCTAATGTGGGGGCTATTACACCCACAGGGAATTTCCTAAGGTTAGAAACCAATAATTAAGTAAAGTCAGTGTCTTCGAAAAAAAAATACTGCATTTGTTTGGTTTATTTTATAGATGACACACATTTCTTTCAATATCTTTGGTATTAAGATAATGATACAGGCTAATAAATCTATGATAGAAGGTTCAAATCTAAGATCAGAGCGGGATCAAAATATATTAAACGTAGACGATGCAAATGTTATAGTATTGTAGCGACGGTTCTGTAATTACTGCCCACCCCCAAAAGAAAGAAGCGTGAGAATATTGCGTTACATTTGTTTATAAACATTGTTTCAAACGAAATCAACATGTTTGTGAAACATGTTTTTAAATAAATAAATCTTTTATTTCCAGAAAAAGTACTATTTATACATACAGCTAAATGCTATGGTAAGATATATTATATACACAAAAGATTTAGCATCTGGAGCCGAACTAGGATGTACCTGTATTTCGGCTTACAGCGCCATCCCCCTCGAGTTACATTAAATGAGGTTTCTTAAATGCTCACTTCACAATTCAGAAGATTTCTTTCTTTAAGAAGTATCCACTATTCAATTATTAATAGTAGTTGTGATCTGATCCTCTCTTTGTTGTGAGAGGGTGTGTCTATTGTTGAGTGTGAGTGTGTGCGTGTGTGTGTGTTTTTATGAAACGAATGGAGTCAACGATTTTAGAGAATATGAATATATAAGTTTTATTGTATATTATAATACTATATTAAAATATTACACCATGTGTATAATATGTGTATATACCTTTTATTATAATATACTATTTACACAAACATTAACATTTATGTTTCTGACACGTTAATATGTTGCTACTTACCATCATGTTTATGCGTACATTCAGGGGCGTATTTACCCTAGGGCCAACCGGGCCATGGTCCGGGGCGCAATTAAAGAATAAATTAAAATTTTGTATTTAAATAGTTTTTTTTTCTTTGACTTCTGGGGCGGCGAAACTTATTGGTCCGGGCGCCAAATTTCAATATACGCCCCTGCATACATCGTTCCAAAAACGTGATGTTTCAGCGAATGGTTTCCGAAACAATGTTTAAAAGGTTGAACATTGTGCAATCCAATAACTAATAATATTGTTCCTGTAAAGGCCGCCTCAGATTGAAAACTGTTCTTCACTATCTATCGAAACTTGTTAATAATCTATTTGTCAATTTCAAACCCAATAACTTTGTGATCAGGTTCGCGAGTCGCATGATGTCATCCCAGGACTTGGTGCTTCTGTCAGTCCGCCTGGAGGAGGACAGCTCGCGGGTGACGGCCAACTGCCCCAACATGGCTATAGCGTCGCTACTGGCCAACGAGATCGCTCAAGCATTAGCCAGAACTTAATGATACTTTGCTCATAAGCGGTAATCGGAATAAGGCTTGCTAATTTACCTAAGCTTTAAAGAACATAGACAAAAACTGGAGACCTCCTTACGACAATATTATTTTATTAGGATATTACTTTTTATTTTTAAAATAAAAGCAGCTCTACGGGAAACAAAACCAAGAAACGAATTCAATTGTTTTACTGTATTAATAACATTAATTATTACATAAGTGATGAGCCGAAATTCTTGGACAATGCCCCGAAAAAAAATTTTGTCGTAAGAGTCTTCAGTTTTTATCACTGTTCTTTGAAGTTTAGTTAAATTAGCACACCTAATTCTGATCACTGCATATAAGGTTATATTCAGATAAGGCTCATAATAATTAGAAGCTCACTGTTAACTGGTCGAGTTTATTATCCGGTTTCGATGACAAATCTATCCGTAGATTTGATTACTAGAGATAGGGTTAGCCCCTTCACACTAGCGAATGTCCAGCGTAGACGTTCGATGAACGTATGCGCGGCGTCACGCTAGCTAACAGTTAACAATCTGTCGGCCTAATGTAAATAATAGCCTTTTTGTTATTTTTTTTACATCTCATAGGATTATAATACGTCTACGTTATTTTTTTTGTTTATGAATGAGAAGCGAATGTTTATTCCATATAGGACATTTAATATTATTAGATTCATAAGAGTCTAAATCTTTAAAAAGGATATGAGCTTCAAATTATGGCCCTCAATATGTTTTTTCTTGAATTTTATTTATATGTTAAGGTACAGTGGGTTAATGCTGTTACCTAACCCACTTAGACCCCGCCGGTCCAACTAGGGTGGGCCAGGTAACAGTTTTAACCCACTGTACATTAATAAGTACTCTTAAAGAATAAATAGTACGAAATTTATATTATGTTCCATTTTTTTTTATTAATTCCAGTCTTATTTGCTACGCACGACTTCACATCAAGCTATACAAATCCAGTTAACACTGACCTTATTGTATAGGAAGTCTATACAATGCGAGATCAGCTTAAACTGGATTTGTATAGGTGGACTCGTCGCCGTGTATATCTATGTTCAGATTATAACATTTTCATTATCCTAACACCGGCTCTCCACATTGGCCTAGTGTTGGAGCTAACGTGTGGAGCGGAGGTTAGCTTCACTGGATATCTGTATAACTATACTTACTAAGTACTTATATACTTTGTATAAGATTCCGTTTATTTGCTTTTTCACCTCTAGTCATCTGTAAGACGCTACTGTATTATAGAAGTGGCTATGAATAATCAGCATCAAATATTATATCAATACTTACAAACTGTTAAAAATAATCCGATTAACCAAGAAAATTAAACCTTATCCCAACGAAACAAAGGATGTTTTAGAATTAACACCATACACAGATGTATTTTTTTTATTTCAGTTGATGCCGAGTGTAGCTAGTAATAATTAAAGAAAATATATCATGAAATAGGTTTTTTTTGATAAAATAATATTAATTATAGGCCGACCGTTTAACTCGCGTATCGCCTGCGCGGTAAGAAGGGAGCGGGGGGAGATGTTAGCGATACTTAAAAAAGATACTTATTATTTTATTCTTTACCAACAATGTCTATCTCGAGATAACATACATACATACCATCACGCCTATATTCCCCGAAGGGTTAGGCAGAGGTGTACTTAATGTACACCCACAGTTCGCCGGTATGTTTGGGTCCCATGTAATAGGGGCGAGCCTATTACCATTCACCGGGCACAAATCCAGACTCCGAGCTGCTACCAAGAATTTCATAGAAAAACTTAATAACGCTTTGCTCGACCTGGGGATCGAACCCAAGACCTCTAGCGTAGCAGTCGCGATTGGGACCACTAGACCAACGAGGCAGTCGAGATAAATCTTTGGATTATTGACTCCGTGTGTAGCGTTACCCGCCCCCGCTCCCTTCTTACCGCGCAGGCGATACGCGAGTTAAACGGTCGGCCTATAATGTATCCTTAAAACAGAGGATTGGAGTTTAATAACACTATTGGAAATAATAAATCATTATGATGTACACAGCATGTATTTTACTTCATACTTATATAATATACATAAGTTCTTCAATATACCTTCCGATTAATTTCACAATTCATAGTGTCATGTAAATGTCTTTTTTACTGAATAAATGTTAAAAAATAACAAATAAAGAGTATAATTATGAATATAATTATCATTATTTAGCTTATTCACTAATACCTATATAAAAAATTAGAGATACTGATATTGTCAAACACTAATAATAAACCTTCCACAGCTTTAGAAAATATGTTGAATTTTAACGAAATAATACACAATAAGATAGTTGACTAACCACGCGACAAAACATGTTGCAAACATCTCTCAAAGTTCACAACATGTTTTGTCGTCAGTGCAGACGCGAGGTAATATTAATTAACCTTGAACATTTTGACTTCTTGAAAAAGTAGACATTTTGCGAAGTTTTTTTTTTTTACTGGCAAATATGCCAATAACAAGTCGAATGGAAAAAACGTGTGATTATTAAAGTTTATAAAGAAAAATGTTCTGCAAAGTTGAAGTTTTGAGAAGTTGGCATTCTACGTCAGAACCCAGTCTACTACTCTACTCTATTATCTGTTCTTTGCCTCAGAATGCTTTAGCACTGCACCATAAAACTGTACTATTTATAGGTACACTTTTCCTTCAATAGGGATGTTATATTCTTTGCACATTCACCACGGAAAATACGTATAAATTTTTCATCTGAAAGAATCCAGGGTCAATGCCCTGTATCAGCTGAGTTCGGTCCCATTTACGTCACCTCTTACATTAAATGACAACTAAAACATTTAGCCGTGATATGTGGACCTAAATAATGTAATCGACACTTAATTTAAAATAATTAGGATAGCCAAATGTACTGCAATCAACACGGTATAAGGCCATTTTCAGTGTTGGGGATAGTGCCCCCACCCTGGGGGCATTCCTATACTATAAGTGGGGGTGGTCATGGAAATGATACGAGGCCTCTTGCTCATGTCCTCATGATGAGGCTGGTGCATCTGCTGCTGATGATGAAGAGGCTGTGGTTGCGGTGGCTGATGATTTTCCATTACCCTATCTTTCTTTGCCGAGCGTTTTTTAGAGCCTCCACATTCGGGCACAATGCGCCGCTCATTCCAGAGCCGTTCAACGAGCCTCGTGCGCGCTTCAATACCATTCACATCTTCAACTTGTTTCCGTGGCACAGGGCCGTTGGCAACTTTCTGTTTCATCGCTTCTAAGCGTTCTTCTGTTTGCGTCATAGGAACTGTTGGGAGGCCGCGGCGAATACACATGTTATGTAGCACACAACACGCGACAATCACCATGGCAACCGTAGGCGGATCGAACTGCTTGTTACAATTCGCTTGGAGACATTTCCACCTGCTTTTCAGCTGTTTTATGGTATCAAGGGCAGCACTGTGCGTTTGTGCGTGTGTGTTCGAGTAATACTTTTCAGGTGATACTGGGGATTTTTTTGTGATTTTCGGGATTGGTGTCATGATGTAAGGTTTTTGGGTGTAGTGTGGACCACCTGGAATTTTACGAAAAATTTGAGTCAATCACAATATAATATAATACCTATATTCCCCAAAGTGTTACATGGAGGTGCACTAATTTATACACAGCTCCCCGAGGCTTCATGTAAAAGAGGGCATGCCTATTGACATTAATCAGGCACAAACTCAAACTTCTAGCTGCTATTGCAAGAATAAAAAATATTATTAGAAAAACGGAAAAAGCCACTCAACCATAGAACCCAGGACCTCAGGACCAGGAGCATAACAGTCGCGCTTACGCATAGTTCGAAATAACTGTGCACATCTGAACTTGTCAGCAAGTGGTTAAGCAGTGATACATTTTTAATAGTAAAGGAAATTAGTATCGTATATGTTTCACATTTGTAATTACTGTCTTTATTAATTCCGCTTTTAATGTTTAAATACACTAAATGAAGCGCTTTTTTCTGTGCGGCAGTTCGGGACGGCTGACTTCAGAGAAGCTCAGTTAATCCGAACAAACAGTACAGTACAGTCACTATAGAGGCAATTAAGGCCTGATTAATGGTTGAATTAATCACTTAAACCTGCCATAGAGGATTATTAATAATAACTAGTTAATCGCTCGCGGCTTCGTCCGCGTGGAGTATAAGTTTCCTGCCATTTTACGGGATAATATATGCTACCCTATTTCGCTCAGGAATAATGTAGCTTTCTATTGGTGAAAGACTTTTTCAAATCGGTCCAGTACTTTCAGAGCCTTTTCAATGCAAACAAACAATCAAATCTATCCTCTTTATAAGTTTAGATAAGCCTACATATAAGATAATACCTATAGTTCAAACATTTCCTGATTAGTTTATCCTAAAAATATAGTAAACAACTCACCAATGAGCCAGCACTGTTCTCCACAATAGTTGAGGCTTTCCAGGTCCACTTTGACGGCGTGTCTGTTGAGGACGTTGTCGTGAGAGTACGAGCCGCCCGCAGTCGCGTCAACACTTATGATTGTTAGATCACTATCGCAGATCTGTGAGTCAAGATAATAATAATAATATAACATAACATACCATCACGCCTGTATCCCCGAAGGGTTAGGCAGAAGTGTAATCATGTACATCCACACTTCGCCGGTATGTTTGGGTACCATGTAATAGGGGGCAAGCCTATTGCCATTATCAGGGAACAAATCCAGACTCCGAGCTGCTACAGAGAATTTATAGAAAAAACTCAATATTACGTTGCTCGTCCTGGGAATCAAACCCAGCACCTCTCGTGTAGCAGTCGCGCTTGGGACCACTAGACTTTTGAGAATAATAAGCCGTCACATTTTTTTTTTATTATTTTATCAACTTTTGCCCACCTTTTTCCTTGCATCCCAAAGGACTTGTTGAGACAGAATATAGCCTGTCCTCCCCCAAAGTTCATTCTATCTCTGTGCCATAATTCATCCCAAATGATTCAGCAATTTAGGAATGGAAACATAACAAACAGAGTTACTTCTAATACTAATAAAGTAGTCGCCAGCACATCAAGTTATACATACATACATATTGTCACGCCTGACTCCCATGGGGGTAGGCAGAGACTATAGATTTCCACTTGCTACGATCCTGGCACACTACTTTCGCTTCATGCATGACCGTGAAGTTATACAAAACTGTCAAATTTCTCCAAATGATTTTAAACCTTAAACTGTTGACAATGACGTTCAAAATCAACTGCGAAAATTTTACATTTTGTGGTCACTTCATGTACCGGCGACCGTACCTAACATAATATAGAAAAGTCAGTGGAATTCGGCAACGGAATGGGGGAAGGGTTAGGCTTATTTAGAATAAAACATTTGAACTTGAACTTGAGGCAAATATGTACCAATATGCACACACATATTGGGAGCTAGACTGTTGCAATTAACTGGGCACATATCCTTCCAAACAAATCAGTTGATGAAGAAAAAAATAGATTTTACATACCATCACGCCTGTATTCACCGAAGGGTTAGGCAGACGTGTACTTAATGTACACCCACAGTTCGCCGGTATGTTTGGGTCCCATGTAATAGGGGGCGAGCCTATTGCCATTCACTGGGCAAAATCCAGACTCCGAGCTGCTACTGAGAATTTCATAGAAAAACCCAATAACACTTTGCTCGACCTGGGGATCGAACCCAGGACCTTTAGCGTAGCAGTCGCGCTTAGGACTGCTACGCTACTAGACTAATGAGGCAGATAGTAATTAGATTTTATTTGTTTATTAAAGAAAAATAACTACATAAAGCAGCTGAATACTTACCACCTGTACTTTCTTAGAATGATAGGACTTATTGAAGTGGCTCTTCTGGTCATCATCAGGCCGTGCCATCGGCACATGGGTGCACTCCACACACCCAATCACATTGGGGATACCATACTTCATATAGAATCTGCAAAAAAAATGAGAACAGAGGTAAGATTTTTTTTCCCCAGATAACTTAGTGGGTATAATTATACTCTCTTGATATTAATACAGTTTACTTACACATTTACTCACTAATAATTTTAGCAAAAGAAAACAAGCAATTATATTACAGAAAATAATTTCTGTAGTCAAGGCATGATGTATGTAATTATAAATAGACACATTTCAATCATCGCCACCCATGGACATCTGCAAAACCACAGGAGTTGCAGATTCGTTGCCAAGCCTACTTAAGGAAAAGGGAGGAGAAGGAGAAAAGGGACATAGGGAGGAAGTCGGCCTCTAGTACTTCACACTCACAATATGAAATGCAACAGTATGCATACTGCTACTTGACATTAATATTCTGTGGGAAGTTAGTACTTTCCTTGTCATGCAGTCCTATTCATGCTGGCATGTAGACATGCCAATGCGACACTACTAATATTGCAGAAGATTACAGAAATAAAAATCAATAATAATTTTATATTATATTGCTTGATGGCAGAATTGGTGTTATGGTAACCAAACAGAAAAACTCTTGCAGCAGCTGCTTGCTAAGCTCTTACCTTGCTTTAATAATATCCCTCTCTTGTCTAAGATGAGGAAAGTGTATGTACTTCTTGACAATGGTAGGGTGGTTCATAGCCTCTGTTACCTGCAGCACTGCGGTACCCACAAAGTACTGTGTGTTGCTGGGGTCACTCTTACCCCCTATAGTCTTCTGGAACTTTCCAGTTGCATAGAATGAAAGGGCTGCCATAACCTGAGAATTTGGAAAAACTTATAAATATTCACTATACTAATAAATATTAACTAATAGGACTATAGCCTAATTCCTCTTGTTCTGAGAGGAGACCTGTGCCCAGCAGTGGGACAATGTCATGGGTTGATGATGATGATGACATAAATATTCAAGTTCCCTATTTTGTGATAGGCAAAAGAAGACAAAACAAAATAAAGCTATAGGAAATTTATTGGTCTGTAATTCATAAGAATAAACAACTCCAAGAGTATCTATGAAGTTTCTTGCCACTTCCCCAGCATAAGACCCATTATTTCGAACTGTATAACTAGTTTTTGACATTCCAGAAATACCTG
The DNA here is from genome assembly GCA_958496365.1 of Subacronicta megacephala. Classification (NCBI taxonomy): domain Eukaryota; kingdom Metazoa; phylum Arthropoda; class Insecta; order Lepidoptera; family Noctuidae; genus Subacronicta; species Subacronicta megacephala. Next base: position 1,540,306 of record OY292531.1, on the reverse strand, counting down.
TAATAATGGTCAAATCGAAATAAGAAATTTTGGTAATGCGGTAAGCACTGACCAATGCAGACACATACCAACATTAAATTACTTGGAAAACAAAATCATTTTTATTTATGTACCAGCTGTGATTGATGTCAAGCTGTGGTAGGAATGACTGTACATTTAGTTTGCGCGTTATATAGAAACTACTATTACTACATACAACTCAAACAGCAATATTGTTCCAAAAAGTAAAAAGTTACATCAAATTAATTAATCCATCTTTAAATATTTAGTTAGGGATCCATTGTAATAATGAGAACTTAAAGGGTCCTTCGCGTCTTGCTATTGCGGCTCTCTATACTACCATATGTAGTAGGTACCAATACTTACTTTACTTTCAACAGAGAATTCAATAGATTTTGTGGAATCAGGCATCACAGGTTTAAGTTCTTCGCACAAATTTCGCGCCAAATCCTTGGACAATCTATAAGTTTCTATAAAAGAAGGTTCGTCTAAATCGAATGGGTCGCATTCCGCAGGCTTTAAAACTCTTTTCTCGGGACTCTTTGGTTTTTCAATAGGCCTCGGTGGTTGCTCAGGTTTTTGAGTATGAGACGAATCCCACTTCAATAACTCGAAAATTTCTGGTTCTTCATCTACTACAGATATGTAACTTTCCTCGGGCGGTTTCTCAGCCATTTTCACTGTGTTTAAAGTTTATTTTGAATAAAATAAACGCAGCTTAGATTTTTGTTTGTCAAGCGCAGTTTTGACGTCTAGTTGTTGGATGTCGCCAGACTAAATATTTGTTTTGTTTGTTTTGGTGTTGTTGGAATTACAAGACTGAATAATTATAATTTTTGTTAGTAGAAAATTGATAGTTCCATTTCATGATTTCAATTAATGTAAATTAAACTACTAATTACAATTTACTTAAATGCCCATAAACGTTTGCGTATGAAATGACTACGTTTGATTTTGAATAGGTTGAAGTCAGTAGCATATTAATTTTTCAGTTCGATGGCCTTAGGTCCGGACGATGTTACTTTCCTGTCATAAAGAAATAATTATAGCAACTTAGTATTGAAGCTAAAAACTTTCATTGAGCCAGACTAATGCTGTAGCCAAACTATAGAACCTTGTTATGACGTCACTCGCCTGGCGCCACGTTGTCGGAGTCTGCAGACAGACATCGTTAGCCGTGTCCTTTTTAACCATAGAATACCTTTTTTCCACTCCAAAGCCGAGGCCACACCATTATTGAAATTCCATACAGACATAAGTAATATAGGTGCCCTATTGCAAATAACAATACTTGCTATTCTATTTCGCCCTCCTCTATTTTGCCTAGGTAGGAAGTAACTATTTTTGACCGAACTGCTACCTACTGAGAATTTTATAGAAAACCCCCAATAACATTTTGCTTGAAGCCCTTAGGACCAGTAGACCTATTAGGTACTAGAGATACTAAACCATACCTAATACACATAGCGACTCAATAATGCTAAACAGTTTTCGTTATGGGCTGCCCATAGCGGTGATTTTTCTAGTGCAAAAGTTCCTCTTTGCTTCTTTAACGTGACAAGTCCGAATTCTTCTCTTTTTTTTTAATTTAAATACTATCAAAAGTTATAATTATTATTCTCTTTCTCTTAAAAAAGTCTTATAATTTCAGAAAGCTTAGTTACTAACTTATGTAGGTACTAAATTTTCAATTAAGGTATAAAAAAAGGTAAAATAGGTAGTTTTTTTAAAGTAAAAAATAGACTACTATAAATTATTGTGTTTATAAAGATAACACTTGTTGAAGCAAAGAAGCCAAGTATAGTTTGACATGTTGTTGTATGTTTAATGCCACGTACTTAGGTGACGTCAGTTGCACATCTACAATCCACATTAAACCCACATGGAATTAAATCACGACACTATATCTACTTATCTCGATCTCCATAAAATAATCCTAGTAAGTAATTGAGCCTATAGGTATAGACTAGAGATGCATTCAACTGTCTCACATCATCTACAGGACATTTATCGACAATAATGTTGATAGTTAAGAAATTGGTTGCACATTTCCTCCATGTGGACATGGGTTAGAATCCAGCTCCTAACCAACATTCAAAGTAAGTAATCCATGGTATGAATAGGTTCCATGTAATAGGGGGCAAGCCCATTGCCATTAACCGGGTACAAATCCAGACTCCGAGCTGCTACAGAAAATGTTATAGAAAAACTCAATAACACTTTGGTTGACCTGGAATATCGAATCCAAGACCTCTAGCGTAGCAGTCGCGCTTGGGACCACTAGACTAACGAGGCAGTCCGAGCTTTGAGTTGACCTGTCCAAACTGACGGCACGCATGCATTAGTCATCATTTTGTAGTAGTAGTGCCTCATGCCAGCATGAATGGGTCCGCACGACCGAGGAAATACTACCCTTCCACAGAATATCAAAGTTAAGTAGCAGTACCTATGTCTGTTGCGTGTCGTACGGTGAGTGTGGAGCGCCGGAGGCCCATTTTCTCCCTCAGTCCCCTTCCTTTTCCTTTACCTTAAATAGGCTCGACAACGCATCTGCAACTCGTTTGGTTTTGCAGATGTCCATGGGCAGCGATGACTACTTACCATCAGGTAACTCGCCTGATCGTTTGCCGAGTTCATCGTGTAGCTCAACCACGGAAGAGCAGCGGCAGCGGCCGGCGAGTGCCAGAAAAATCGAATCGAAAATAGAAAAAGTAGACATATACACTGACCGTCGGATTCAGTTAGTCAAAAGTACTTTTTCGACTGTTATTTTAGTCAAAAGTATTATTGTCTAAAGCATACGGTTAAAACAACTTTTGACTGATTCTGCTAATTAAAATACTTTTGACTGGCCAAGAGTTTTGACTGCAAGATATATATTTATTTCTTCCATAGCTCAACCATTTTGTAGAGAGCTCAACAACCCGTTGCTTGACGATACCAGATCAGCAAGACCACCATCTACCAACAGATTGGCACATAATCACCTGTTATTACGCAGACAATTAAAGCAGGTCACATTGAAAAGGCTATCCGTGAAATGGGAGCTCAGGGGCCGTATTACCACGTATTAATGCCATAATTTTTACGTTGTGAAAGAGGGACGCCACTATTTTACCTGTAGAGCGGCATCCCTCTCTCACAACCTAAAAATGATGGCATTAATACGTGGTAATACGGCCCCTGTATTTTAGAAAGTTGTCGCATGCTTAATATAGTAGGTAAGTGAACTTTCGACGGGTGTTGACGTCTCGAACTTGTCCGGTTATTTGTCCATAAGGCACATGACGCTTAAATCAAACCATGCTATTTTTACCCACGCTCATGCAACGGGACAGTAACAAATTAACCGTTTATAACCCGAAGTTTAAAATAAGTACTTCTGTCTGTTATGTCTGCTGTTTATTTTAAGCCTACTTGAAACCAGAAGGAAATTGTTAAAGTTCAATAGAAATTGCCCCAGAGAGGCCTCACTGAGAGGAGACCCGTGACCAGCAGTGGGAAAATATAAAGATTGATGAAATAGATCTTTAGGAAGGTAAAGTAAATGTTGTCTAGGTGTGTAGGCTACATTTTGTATCAAATTTGTTTTTTAAATACAAAAAAGTTTACTAGCAATGTGGGTCACACAATACTAGTATTCTTGTTAACCCCTTGTACTAAGCTTGTATTACGAGTGGGTTCACGTCGGTAGTGCAATGGGTGGGTTTCGAACCGACTAGGTACCACATGAACGCAAGTCCGACGCCCTAGCAATTAGGTTACCGCCGCTTGAAATCTAATATATAAAAGAAGTCAAGTCTAAACTGGGAGCTACTACTCAGAATTTCACGAGAAAACCCAATAACACTTTGCTCAACCTAAGAATCGAACCTGAGACCTCACGCTCAACAATGACGCTTGCAACCGCTAGACCAATGGCAGCTATAGGTTAACTAATGACTTGGTAACAGTTGCCCGACCACGCTTACCTCTGTAATGATGCATGAAGGTTGTGAGATGGATTCTAACATACCTACATACGAAAATACTCTTTGAAAAGCCATGTGGTCTTCATCATATCGGTGATAATTCACACAATATAATATGCTTCTTATAGTACGTCATTACAGTTCAAAATCCCATTTTATCCAAAACTAGATGTACCTAATTATCATTCACCAGGAGCCTATTAGCAGTGGTTGCTTTACTTTGATGATATAATATCATTATTTATCGTTAACCAAACATTGCTATCGCATTTCAGAAGTGAATGCCCCATGTGATATTTTACACATTTGAATTTCGAACTTGAACCGATCAGTCTCGCGTCGGACGTAGAGTCAGCATGACGTGTCGATTGTAGACACGTTTTGTTTACAAACTTTACTTACGATATTATTAACACAAATCTCTAGTTATTAAAAACGTGTAAATTAGTGTCATGTGAAGTTATTGGATGTACGCTTTTCATTAATTAACAGTAAGTTGTTTTTTTTTTGGCTGTTCTAATTCATGATTAGTTGATTACACATTGCTATTAGGAACGATGAATGAAATTAGAAAGAACTGTGCCTTAATTCATTTTTAGGGTTTCGTGTTCAAAGTTCCTTTGATTAAAAGTTCAGTCCGAGGGCCAATCTATCTCTGTTTCCAAATTCATCAATATTCATTCAGCGGTTTTGGCGTGAAAACATAACAAACAGGTAGATAGAGTTAACCTAAAGCTACTCTCTTATTTATTTATAGATAGGTGCCTAGGTAGAGTCATAGATGTTATTACACTATGGATGGTAGAGTCTCAGTCCTTAAATCTGTGGGTAGAGTATAGTTCCTAGGTAGATATATAATATTAACATGGATTTAAGGAATCAGAATTTGTACTCTAATCGAAACTGTACATTTAATTTTAATACCCTACATTACATACCATCACCCCTGTATTCCCCGAAGGGTTAGGCAGAGTTGTACTAAAGTACACCCACATTTCGCCGGTATGTTTAGGTCCCATGTAATAGGGGGCGAAACTATTGCCATTAACCGGGCACAAATCCAGACTCCGAGCTGCTACTGGGAATTTCATAGAAAAACCCAATAACACTTTGCTCGACCTGGGGATCGAACCCAGGACCTCTAGCGTAGCAGTCACGTTTAGGACCACTAGACTAATGAGGCAGTCGGTACCCTACATTATTATAGAGATGTGGTAACGAGGCGCAATGAAAAAATACACAATACTCATATTATTATCTATTTCCTTAAATCTCTGCTCATATCAATTTTTTTTTTTATAAAAAAGCTTATTAGCAATGTGGGTCACACATTACTAGTATTCTTGTTAACCCCTCGTGCTAAGCTAAATGCGTGTGTTACGAGTGGGCTCACGTCGGTAGTGCAATGGGTGGGGTTCGAACCGGCAACCACGTGATTGCAAGTCCGACGCCCCACGGTGGGCTGAAAATCGGCTTTCATAGACATAGCGATTTCAATTTGCAAGTGCCGGATTTTTTGCCGGATATCGCTTCTATTAGTTATTACTATATTGAAAAATGACACCAGAGTTAATTCTGCACAAAAACGAAGGAATTATAATTTTTTTAAGAAAAATTTGTATGGAGCTGGTATTAAAAAGTTAATTATCTCGTAAACAGCAAGGAAAACCGTAATATCCTTACAGGTGGTTATAGTACTAATTATTTATGATTTTTTGACATATGTCATATAACGGTTATAACTGCTAATTTTTTTTTAAAAATCGTCAAAATATTTTTATTTATTTTTACATATGAAACGGTTCCTTTTAGTGTTTAAGTTGAGGAACACAGACTTTTAACAACACGTAACATAAAATAGCATCATCCTTATATTCCCGAAGGATTAGTCAGAGGTTTAGCGTACATCCACACTTAGACAACTATGTTTGAGCTAGATACCTATGTATCAATACAAAATGAGTTTTAATTTTTATTTGGTATTTTGGTACCAAGTAAGTGGTATTGTTTGTAACTGTCTGAAGTCTGAAAATATGTGATTAAGTAATTACAATAATTTAGTCTTCTAATAAGTCTGAATAGGTGATTAAATGATCGTTAATGATTTCTGATAAGTAAGCTAATTTATTGATTAGTTGTGTTAAGAGTTCTAAGTTTTTTTTTTGACGATTATAAATTTTTATTAGCTCATCTTTCAAAACTCTAATGAGGGTTGTTAACTAATTATCGACGTTTTGCAATAAAAGGGCTAAAATTTTAATTTATAATTTAGATTGATCACAACTGTGCAACTGCTAACACAATTTTTTTGCTCTGTGACTATAAAATAATAATAAATCTTATAATGGAAAGTTTAATCACCAATTAAGACTTGTTCGTTTTCTAAAAAGTGAGAGTACTTCATTTAATCATGAAGTATTGCCTTTCTGCTTTACAGAGGTGGATGAAATCTAACCGATTCCTCGATAACTTCAGAAGACTGGGAAATTGGCTGCAAGCAAATATTAATTGGCCAAGTTGTGTGTGAATTGGCATATGCAGCTACAGCGCGTTTAAAAAAGGGCATGAGGATATGGCATCTGTGATCGAATACATGTTGAAAAATCCTGAAGCAGTTATTAAAATTAAAGAAACGCTTAAGACATCAGTAAAAACAGTCATATTTACAGCAGAGAAAGCGCTGGATTGCTCGGTTCACTAAAACTGTCAAAGTGGCAATATATTACTTTGCGAGAGGCTGCCATTCGGGAAGGTGCTATGGATATTTATCCATCCTACTATAAAGTGCAACAAACTAAGCTTGATTGCTACCCCCCGAAGCATTCAGTGTCAGTTACGGATTCCTCGGCTAGGATTACACTTCAAGCTTTACTTGACATCACGGTGACGAGGATCCTTCAAAGTCTTTCTGACTATGCCGATGTGCAAAATACGCAGCTAAAGCGTATATCCAAGTGGGGATTTGATGGTGCTTCCAACCAAAGCCGATACAAGCAGAAAATGGAGGGTGAGCAAGATGATGCAAGCATTTTCATGACCTTGGTGCCACTAAAACTGACAGATGGCGATAATACTGTATGGATGAACCCAAAAACAATCTCAACTTTGTATTGACGCCCAGTTCAGTTAACTTTCGTAAAGGAGAGCGAAGCAGTTGTCGTCGGTCTCAAAAAACAAATGGATGATGAAATTCGGGCCTTTATCCCCACAGAGTGCAGTACATAATAATAACATGGTGACCCATCAACTAATTATGACAGCGATCGACGCCAAAGTCTGCACGTACCTTTCTGAGGCCAGATCAAATCCATCGTGCTACCTGTGCTTAGCAAAACCTACGGAAATGAACCGCTTAGATGTTGTAACATCAAAGACTGTGTGTGCTAACATATACAAATGTGGCTTATCATCCCTACACGCACGTATAAATTGTATGGAATGTCTGTTACATATTGCGTATAGGCTCGACTTCAAATGGTGAGCAGCGAGAAGTAATGAAATAAAAAATGTATTCAAAATAAATTCAAGTTCAGCTCAATCTGTTGATTGATGTTGTGAAACAAGGCTCGGAAACTACCAATGACGGGAATACCGCTAGAAAGTTTTTCGTGTATCCCAATAAAACTGCAGCTATTACCGGGTTGGACGAAGATCTTATTAAAATATTTGCAAGCGATAACATTTGGCGAGAAGATCGAGATTGATAGGCGAGAATAAAATTTAAAGATTTTGCCCGCAAAACAGCAGAAAAGTATGTGGAATTGTATGACTGGTACTACATGTCGTCAACCGTACATAAATTATTAATACACGAGGCTGACATCATCGAGAAAACTTATATTGTGCCATTTCGGACTCTCTTGGAAGAAGCCTCAGAGTCTCGAAACAGAGATTTTAGGAGGTTCCGGGAACATCATTCGCGGAAAAGAAACAGGCAAGATTCTAATCAAGATATCTTAAATATGCTTGTTGTTTCTTCGGATCCTTTCCTAAGTGCACAAAGGCCTAAGTGAGATGCCAAGAGAAAGCAGAGCTTTTTTGCTGAAACTCTCGCAAAAATTCAGTTTCAGGAAAGTGAGTTCGAGTTTTTAGATATATCCAATCTAGATCCTGACTCAGAATTGGAGTCCGAGAACGACAGTGATAAGGAAAATGTATAATATTTGTTTTTTTTTCTAATTTTGCTATTTTTTAAAATATTTTTCTTGTTTTATATATTTTTAATATTTGGGTCAATAACATTCTTCATAATTAACAATGTTCTTAATTAAGTCACTAAAAGGAACCGTTTCATATGTAAAAATAAATAAAAATATTTTGACGATTTTTTTAAAAAAAATAGCAGCGATAACCGTTATATGACATATGTCAAAAAATCATAAATAATTAGTACTATAACCACCTGTAAGGATATTACGGTTTTCCTTGCTGTTTACGAGATAATTAACTTTTTAATACCAGCTCCATACATTTTTTTCTTAAAAAAATTATTATTCCTTCGTTTTTGTGCAGATTTAACTCTGGTGTCATTTTTCAATATAGTAATAACTAATAGAAGCGATATCCGGCAAAAAATCCGGCACTTGCAAATTGAAATCGCTATGTCTATGAAAGCCGATTTTCAGCCCACCGTGCGCCCTAGCCATTAGGCTACCGCCGCTTCCTTTATCAATAAAAATATGTCTCTTAAAAAAAATATGCCTAACACACTTAACCAGAGTTTATCTGTGCCTGTTAACACGTTAACGGTAGTTACGTATTTTTTATAGATGGTCATTATTTTAATGCCTTATCGTAGCAGGTACCTATTTAGGTACCTACATTATTAGATATTCGTTATACCCTACCTACAGTAGATAAGATAAAAGATATTTTATTTTATAAGTTTGTACCGACAAAAGTTATTTCGATAACAGAGAGTTAGGTATTTAGGTATCCATAATACCTACATAAAATGTGTTTTATGAAAGTATGTAACTACGCACGGCTCCACATCAAGCTAGACAAAACCAGTTTACGCTGGCCTCTTATTGTATGGGAAGCCTATACCATGCGAGATCAGCTTAAACTGGATTTGTGTAGGTTGAGCTCTAGCTGTGTGTTCCTATACATATTAGAGATTAGAGATGTACGATGGCCAGCACATCAAGTTGCCACAAAAGGTCAAATTATATCAGTTGACTTTGAACTTAATCATTAATATTTTATGGCTTAAAATCATTTGGAAAAGTTTGACAGTTTTGTATAACCTGATGTGCTGTGGACTGTACTTACATACATGAATGAGATTTAATCCAAAAATGTTACATTCATAAAAAAATAATCTTAAAGATTATGAAGGTACAGTCGGCAGCACATCAGGGTATACAAAACTGTCAAATTTCTCCAAATGGTTTTAAACCTTAAAATGTTGATGATTAAGTTCAAAATCAACTGAGAAAATTTTACATATAGTGTTAACTTGATGTGCTGACCACCGTACCTATAGAATATTTGGTAAACATTATATTTAAGTTGTTCCACATACAGACACGGTAACGCCTAGCGCTTTCTAAACTGCTGGTATATCTAGGCTAAAGTAGGTAGAAATTGTAAGTAACTATTACTTCCCGGCTATCAAGCGCTTTACAAAATAATTCTGTAGTCAATTATCTCATGTTATTACATTAATAATAAATTTTATTAAATAAAACTTTTACAATCAGCTCGAGACGAGATAATGCAGTGACAAAATTATGTCACACGTCACAGCAATAATATCCTATTAGACACGCCCTGAAATCGAGAAAACCAGTTTTTTTTTTGGTGATCCTTGTAAAGTTTAAGTATTTTCAATTTTGTGCTTCATGTTAATAGTAACATTAAGATACTTACTTACTTACTTAGATTAGTATGTTATTACTTTTATGTTCTTGAATATAGACTCAAGAACATAAAAGTAATAACATAGTAATCTATTTTTACTACCGGTCTAACCCCCGACTGTGTGTGTGTGTCTGTCTGTGGCATCGTAGCTCCAGATCGGATGAACCGATTTTATTTTATTTTTTTATTAGAAAGGTGAATTCGTCGTGTTTTTAGCTATGTTTGATGAAAATCGGTAGATATATAATACAATTGTCGGGGTTTTTTTAGTAATTCATTACATGGCCAATCAGCTTTGAGTTGAACGTCCTATGCCAATAGACGGCGTGCATGCATCAGTCACTGTGTCGCTAAATATTTGTGAGCTCATTATCTAGTCGCATAATCTCTCGGATAAGGACATTTGCGTGGGCCACTTGTAGCCATTACTCATTCAAATAACAAATGAATAATCCATTTAGTTGCCAGACTGCTTGGTTTTTTTATACAAGGTGGAAGGGCAATCGACGCACATCCGCTTACCATGAATTCAGTACATGATTCTGGACTCACTAGCATTGATATTTTTCGTCGGTTATTAAAAAAAACATATACAATATCTCGCGGCAAATGTCGCTAAGCGTTTAAAAAGCGGCAGTAGCCTAGTGGCTAGGGCGTTGGATTTGCAATCATGTGGTTCCGGTTCGAATCCCACCCATTGCACTACCACTCGTAACACAAGCATTTAGCTTAGTACAAATAATTGTAATGATTGACCCACACAGCTAGTAAGCTTTTATAAAAATAATGTCGGCCCTGGGGGCGAAGACATGTCACTGATGCGCAGCTTCAATGTAGATTGATTGATTAGCGCAGTTAGTTAGAGCCCCTCTTACGCGTATGGAAAATAACTCCCTATAAAAATGACGTCACCGACGGGGCCGGATTAAGTAGCCTGATTTTTTAAGAGTCAAATTACCTCTCCTATTATGGTCATTGACCTAAGTGATGGCTCAGATCAAATAAAAAGTTAAGATTGAACTTTGCGGACAAAGAAGTGAGGCCGGCTAAAACTACGCCGCCGTACCATGTACACACACACACAATTTTACACTATATAACAATACCGAAACTACGCCTTATCTTGTCAGTCGAGCTTTCGATAGCTCGGTAGCTCGACCGACAAGATAAGGCGTAGTATCGGTATACGTATGTGCCTGTAATTGTGTTTGTACACGGCAAGGCGTAGTTTTAACCGGCCTCACTTCTTTGTTCGTAAAGTTCCATTTTACCTTTTTATTTGATCTGAGGGTGATGGGTTGAATAAAACGTGAATTGGAGTCAAGATAACCTTGATATAGCTTTGATCAAGTATTTAATATTACCATTTTGAAGGATGTAATTAGTCTGTTGTTAGTTAAAACGGGTCCAATTAGGCACGCTGGTCGCTAGCCCATGTGTTAATTGGAATGTTATTTGATATCTCCGTCTCTCTATTAATTGCTGTCGCTGTCCAATTTCAAAATTTCGTCAATTATCATGGAGTATAAATTTGTAGCCCCCACGACCAACAAATGATGGCCTGAAACATTTAAACATAGCTGTAATAAACTATTTGAATTTGTGTTAAATGTTTTAGGAGATAAATTTATAGATTGCAAAAACAAATCATCATAGAGGAATAAAAAAAATTAGCGGCGGCAGCTTAATGGCTAGGACGTCGAACTTGCGATAGTGTGGTTGCCGGTTCGAAACCCTCCCATTGCACTACCGACGTGCTTGAACGGTGAAGGAAACATCGCGAGGAAACCTGCATCCCGAAAGATTTTCTTGACGGCGTGTGAAGTCTGCCAACCCGCAGTAGGCTAGCGTGGTGGATTATAGCCTAATCCCTCTCGTTCTGAGAGGAGACCTGTGCCCAGCAGTGGGACAATGTAGTGGGTTGATGATGATGAATATAGTATAATACAATGAAAACATGGATATATATTTTTTTGCTAAATGACCTTTACAATCTATTGAAATACCTCCTAAAACATTTTCCAGTATGAAAATCCTAAAAATTGCCGCAGTAAATAACATTAAATAGTCGACGTAATTGTTCATACTTATTTCAAATCGAATGAATAATCGTTTATATAGATGAAGAAAATACTTGATGCGGCGTCTCCTTATACGTATGAAAACTCAATGTTTATCGAAGATGACGCACGACGGACGTGGCCAGGTGAGATCGATCTATCTGACTTGCCTATAAATATAATTATTATTGTTGGCATGGCCACCATAGACGTTCGATTTGCTGTCTTTGACAGCAAGGCCCGTCGAGAACATCATCTAAGTTTAACTTAAGTTTTTGAGTGTGTTCGTAGATCGGTGGGATTCCCCGATGTTGCGGAGATGGATGCGGCTCCACGCCGAAATTTAATTGTATATTTTTATGTGTCTGTAACTTACTAACACTAGAATTTAAGTCAAAATTGTTACTAACCCTATGGACTCCTGTCTGAAATAAAATTATTCATTCATTCATTCATTCATTAACGGTTGCCATACCGATATTTTACAAGTAATGTTACTGTATTTCCCGAAAGGTTAGGCAGACGTGCACTTAAAGTACGTAGACCCATAGTTAGCTGGTATGTTTAGGTCCCATGTAATAGGGGGCCAGACTATATAATTTTATTTGGAAAACTTACAGCTAGCATAAATACATATACAATGTTACATTATAGAAAGAGAAATACATGTTTGATGGCCATTTAAAAGTTTTCACCGATAAAACACACTATACAAACTACTGTATTGGTCGGTAAATATAAGCTAGATGAATAAATACAAGCAGCCATTATAGATTAGAAGGCAAACATTCCATTAGAAGCATTATCGCATTCAGCATTCCAATAGCTGTTGAAGGTGTGTCTGAGGTTGTGCGAGAGGGATGTATGATCGGTCTTAGTTCAATATAAGTTTTTCTGTATCTTCAATTATTGTAATTGGTATGTAACCGTTATAGTTGAAGTAAATAAATATGTAAAGAAGGTTATACGATATAAGGTTATACGCACTCATAAGCCGAGAAACACCAGTATTAAACAAATCTAGTTCCTTACAACGGGACAGTTCATTAAAGGATCTATACGCTCGAACAATGAATGAATTTTGCCAGTATGTTTTCTTCACAATCGGGGCATAAAGTAGGTTAGGCTTTCTTAGCATGGCGGAGTATGTTACCAGTCCTATTCAACTATTACCGTTTAACAGACACATCCAAACTCCGAGCTGCTACTGAGAATTTCATAGAAAAATCCTATAATACTGTTCGACCTGGGAATCTAACTTAAAACCTCTAGCGTAGCAGAAGCGCTGATGACCACTAGACTAATAGGGCAGTCCTACGTTATGTTAATTTAGTGAAGGAAAAATCGATTACGGGCAGGATTCGAACCTGCCTCTTTTGGTTAGATACACTAGACGCTATGACCAATAAATCCACCGCGATTCCGGGTGGGAATCCAGCCAGGCCAGGTCGAAATGGACCTTTACATTTTAAATTTCACTAAATTAACTTTATAATCTTAACATGGAAAATGCATAAACATACAAAAAGATAATTAAAACGTGTTTAATCTTAAACTGAAGTAATCGATGTGTAAGTATATAAATAATAAATTATTATTATTTTACCAACGCGTGATAACTACACAATGGCCTCTGCAACTCTTATCTATATTTGTACAATGGAGCATGTTTCCTTAGCACAAGATGGTATAAAATAATTATCTTACAATCTTTTTGTATATACCTGTTTATAATTAGCTAGACAATTAGGGTTGATGATGCTGATTGTTAAGGGCGTAGACAAGTTACAATCAAGATATGACACAAGCCTTTGCCTGAACAATGCAAGACATTTAACGACTTCCTGAAAAAAAAGGCCGCAAAATGGTTGCTGAGCGTTCGCCGTGGTCGTCTCCTTCCAATTCGTCCATCCGTCTGTCCATGTTAACTTGTTTCGTAAATCTCTGATCATCATTTCGCTATAGGTATGACTCATGACCAAACTATCTTAACATACCTTTCTCAACCCTTGTTACTACATCCTCTTTCACTCCACAATGCTCCCTTATCACAACTTACTGTATCTTTCAAAGTTACCCTATATATACGCATCACATTCTCAAAGTTCTTATTTATTTATTTACGTACATACGGGTACACAGAGGGAGACCAAAAAAGAGACGGATGGATTGTGTGAAGTCAGATATGATGGAAAAGGGATTGAATGATGAGATGACGACTAACAGGGATGAATTAAAGAAAGAACAGGCTGCGCCAACCTCAAATAAATTGGGAAAAGGGAAGGAAGATGCTGATTAATTATCTATGCAAAAAAGTTAAACCGCCTTCAAAAAATAATAAAATAATTTTGTCTAAAACAGTTCGGGAAGTCGGTGACTTATATTTGAGTGGGTCTTTTATTTTCGCCACCGACTTCCCAAACTGTTTTAGACAAAATTATTTTATTATTTTTTGAAGGCGGTTTAACTTTTTTGTTAAAAGTAATTTTATTTTGTAATTTTTAGTGGAAAGTTTGTTTAGAAGTACTTGTTAGCCAACTAAACGCACTGCTCCAATAAGACAGCGATGTTTCGGAGAAAACGATAATATCATCGATGTAAACAAATTTTAGATTTTTGTTGATATTTTCAAAACTGCTAAACCGATTTCGATAAAATTTAAACGGGACCACCTCTGAAGTATGACCTACCAAACAAAAAAACAATCATCATCGGTCCACAACTGGCGGAGATATCGCGTAACAAACATACAAAAAAAAAAAAAAAAAACATACAGACGAATTGAGAACCTCCTCCTTTTTGAAGTCGGTTGAAAATAAAGATGTAATTATAAAATTTGCATTAGTATTGTTGTGTCTGGTAATGAGACAGATTTACTTCGCCCAGAGATGTTAAGATAAGTTTGTTAACTGACAAAGAGTCCGCTGAATACACAATCCGATAAAACGTAGTTGTGTTGCAATTAGATACTATTATCATAATTATTTTAATCATCACGTACCAGTACATACAATTAATGAAACACAATAACTTCTTGATAAGGTGACGAAGACATTTTTTATTATTTCCAATGAAAAACCGTTCTGAAGGGAAGACGACTTTTATGGAATCTTAAGTCATTGTGGCACCAGTGATCGTTGATCCGATGAAGCTGATGAATGTCACTTTTTCACACGGAGCGACTGCCATCAGACGCTTCGTGTGTTTAAGTCTTATCAACGACGAAGGTCAAGACATTTGTATTTAAAAACAAATACTTTATTCGTTTAATATCATTTAAAAAACGCAGTAGATAAATTATATCAGTCAATAACGAAAACAGCCATTCAAGTTGTTTCCTCAACATATCACACACACTAGGAACGTAAGGATTACTCTGAAACATTTTTATGATTACGTTAACCGTTGAGTCAATAACTTTACAATTTAGCCTTGAAACACATTACTTGCGTGGATCAATAAAAACTAGTGGACCTTATCTAATAATAATATGTTATACACAAGCATAATGGACTCGTTTAACTACAAAACCCACGTAGAATTGGTTTGGGATACTAATAAATTAAGTTTGTGAATAGAATAGTGTGCGAGAGAGAGATGTCGCTACAGAATCTATGAGAGATGGTATGATATTGCCAGTTTATGAAAGAAAGATACTTATTTACATACATATAATAAGCTCTAAAATCCGGAGTATTCACGGTTTTTGTCCTGGTTGCCAGATTTAAGAGATGGCAACTCAAGATATAATTCAAAGATTCACTGATGGCTGCTGGACCAAAAAGGTTCTCATGTGGAAATCACACACCGGAAATGGATGGACGGGCTTGGTGAGGTCACCGGTATTCATATGTCGTTTATCGGCAAATGACCAGTCCTTGTGGTAATTGAGTGCTTTCCTCATCAGTGGAGTTCTTTTGGTTGGTATAATAATTAGCGAAATGAACTAACTTATTTCGTTTATCTCACCATGCGTTATACTCGTGAACGGGTTCTGCTTGTGGTGACTGGTCGACTTGCTAGCTATCGTGGCTTACATTATTTTTTTCCCTATTACGAGTTCCCTGAGCTGCGTTGTAGGTCCTAGTTATCATGCATAATATTATTATCTGTTAATTAATGTAAATTGTACGATACAAAAATGTAAATGTAAGTGCTATGTGCTGTAATATAAATCTTATACGAGTTAAAAGTAACCTAACTTTTAACTCGTATAAGATTTATATTACAGTTTTCTGAGCTAAAAAATGGTTGAGCTACAAGATGACTGATGTATGTGTGCCGTCAGTTAGGAAAGGTCAACTCAACGTTGCTATGGCTCTTTCTTCAAAAAGCCTGTTCAGATTTTGCCCTACATTGTAAAACTCGCATATCTATGATATTACTATTGTCTGGACTTTAAAACATTGATATCTAAAGGTGTCTTTGAAGGATCTATTTACAGAAATAAAATTTAATTTTATCATTTTTATCGCGAAGCTATTTTGATGGAATCATAACATACCATCACGCCTGTTTTCCCCGAAGGGTTAGGCAGAGATGTGGGTATTCACACCCAGATTTCGCAGGTATGTGTTCCCACGTAATAGAGGGCGAGCCTATTGCCAAACTCCGAGCCGCTACTGAGAATTTCATAGAAAAATTCAATAACACTTTGCTCGACCTGGGAATCGAACATCGGAGCCTCTAGTGGTGCAGTTGCGCTTAGAACCACTAGACTAATAAGGCAGTCATGATGGAATGTCATGTCATGGCAGATCAAACCATCAAAAGCAATTCATGTAAAAATATATCTATGTCTAAAATCGTGACCTAACTTTTATCCGCAACTTAGTTTGTGTTGATGTGGTCACAATTAAAAACAACTTAGTCACGTGTAGCTTTCTATCAGTAACAGATTTTTCAGAATCAGATCAGTAGTTCCAGAGATAACCTTCTGCAAACTAATAAACAAAATTAAGCAAGAGTGCTTTAATTTAATATGAATTAATATAACAAGCACGTGTTCGAGCGCGCAAAAAGCGATTAAACGATCAAATAAAACGAACATACATACATACATATGGAGTGTATAGCATAATATATTATGTTATACACGACGAGGTCACGTGTGTTTACAACGAATTATGTAGTAGTGTGTCACCAGGCGGTTATTTAATTTACGTCTGCGTATTATGAGGTCAAATTGCATTTGTAAATATAACAAATGGGTGCGTACCGCTGGCAGATTATTCGTTAAAAGCCGAAGTTGATTAGTAGTGGTCAATTTTAGTAGAGAGAGTTGATGTAGGTACAGTTTTTTCGAAATAAGTAAGCCGATCGGAAGTTGTCTGCAAGTGGTTTAGAAGTGGTAAATTTTAATAGAAAGAGTCGGTGTAAAGTTAATTAGAGTCGTATATATGTTTCACATTTCTTATTATGCTGTTTACTAACATACCATCACGCCTGTATTGCCCGAAGTGTTAGGCAGAGGTGTAGGCATGTAATAGGGGGCGAGCTTATTGCCATTAACCGGGCACAAGTCCAGACTCCGAGCTGCTACTGGGAATTTCATAGAAAAACCCAATAACACTTTGCTCGACCTGGAGATCGAACCCAGGACCTCTAGCGTAGCAGTCGCGCTTAGGACCACTAGACTCATGAGACTAAAAACACGTTGCCTATTAAAGGTTTACCTTCATTCATCGTTCTCAATAGCTAGAGCACAGATCTAATAAAAAATATTTATTTATTTATTTTTTATTAGATCTGTGAGCTAGAGTAGGTGACGTCATTTTATAAATACGTCATTGTACCACGCCCGTCACGGTTCAAGTAAAGGGGAAGGCTAACCCATAAATAGTTTAATCTGATATTCACATCTAGCTGGGGGTACGTTTATGTGGGATAAAAAAGGTATCGATTGGTATTAATGCAGCTAAAAATTTTGTTTGTACGTAGCGAACGAATGAAAGAGAGGTATGTGTGTGAGCGAGAAAAGGAACGAATGGCGTAAGGACGCGGGGGACGAACGGGGCTAAGAAAAGTGTAGTGTGTTTAATTAGGAAAAAAAGTGTTTATACGGCTATTTCATTTTATTTTGCCACAATACACCACATCTATGTAGTTTCGACTGCCGTAAAACAAAACAAAAATTATATAAAAAAGGTTGTTTTGTTTTGTGCTTATTTGCTATCAGTTTAAAACTATAAGAAGATAAGTTTTCTGTCGTATGTTACAAATAACATACACACTATCTATCTAGGCACGAATCCAGACTCCGAGCTGCTACTGAAAAATTAATAGAAAGACTAAATTATATTTTGCTCGACTTCGGAAACGAACCCAGGCCCTTTAGCATAGCAGTCGCGCTTTGGACTACTAATAGGGCCATATTCTGAGCACAAATCTAAACTGCAAGCTGCTATATAGGACCTCCCAATAAAATTTTACTCGACTTGGGAATTGAACTCAAAACCTCTCTCATTGTTATTTGGGAAGAAAAAATAATAAGTACTTAATCGTATAGGTAGTTTGAGATTCAACATTATTGAACTCTCAGCATCGGTTGGTCAAATGCACAGATAAAGTCTTTTAGAACAAAGCTAATTTAAAACTAAATAAGATTCGCGCAATTAATGTTTACATCACGCTTGAGATAATTGTAATTAGATAAAAAGTTTGATTGTAATGTGATCTTTGATCCGGGTGACCTCTGTGATTACATTATATAACTAAAATGCTATGTACCTATAATCTACTTTTGTCAATAATGTCGATGTTTGTATTCAATTAACTGAAAAAAAAAACAGGACTAGGTATTCTTTCTTAAAAAAAAGCTTCCTGTAATGTTCCTGTAAACCATAAAAAATATAGGTCAACTAGCTTATTAATATTATGAATCCGAAAGAAACTCTATCTGTTTGTTGGCCTATCAAGCGCCAAGTTCATTTAGGCAAACATGTCTACCCCATGAAACAAAGAGCTCAACCCTAAGCAACTAGTTTAAAGTAGCCTTATGGTATAGCGGTGAACTCTAAATCAACAAGTGGCGATAACGACAACGTTCGCGACACTATAGCCGCCAACCCAATAATTAAAAATATATTCTTCTTCTTCTTCTTCGTCGTATCCTCACGACTGAGGGAGTTGACGGCTGTGGGCTCTCTTCACCATCGCTCGCCAGGCTGCACGATCTTGGGCTTGGTGTACGCTTGCCTGAAGAGTAGCTCCAATTGTTGCTGTTACTGTATCCACCCATTGCATAGGCATATGACCCCTACTCCTCTTCTCCGCCATGCGACCAGTGATAACAAGTTTTTCTCAACTATCTGGACTATCTAACTATCTAAAAATATATAGACTACCTACTGTTATTCATGCCAGAACTGCTGAACCAATGTTATGTATATCTCGTAGATATTTCTCATTCTCATTATTAACTTTTTTCCAGGATACAAAATCTAAATATTAAACCCAAGTTATGCAATAATAATAGAAACAATGGTTGAGACAAATGAACCTGTGATGACTAAAGAACCAAACAATGGGTATACAAATGGACACAACAATACAGATATCAACACAATCAATTCCATAAAATCAGAAGATAAAGAAATAGTTGCTCATTATATGAGGGATGAGTCAGAATCGCCCGTCGAGAGGGTCAAGTTTGAAGGATTGGATGATAAAGACAGTATATGTTCTGATGAAAGTGACAATGTGGCACTACCTCCTATACCAGATGGGGGATGGGGATGGGTAGTAGTAGTCTCAGCATTTCTTGTATCAGCGTGTGCCGATGGCCTTGCATTCTCCTTTGGCCTTCTACATGCAGAATTCACATCATACTTCGAAACCAACCAATCAAAGACGTCACTGATTGGCAGTTTGTTTATAGCCACTCCACTTTTAGCGGGGCCCATAATGAGCGCCTTAGTAGATAGATACGGATGCCGTATTATGACAATGATTGCTGGCGTGTTGTCGACGATCGGATTTATACTAGCTGCGTTTAGTAACTCTGTAGAAATGTTGTGTTTGACTTTTGGATTCATAAGTGGGTTAGCAATGGGAATATTGTACGTAACTGCTGTAGTATCTGTAGCTTTCTGGTTTGATAAGAGAAGAAATTTAGCTGTATCTTTAGCCTCGTGCGGAATAGGTTTTGGTACACTTATTTATCCACCAATGACTGACTATTTCTTAAAAATATACGATTGGAGAAATACTATTGTTTTATTGGCTGGTACTCTACTTAATATGTGTGTATGTGGAGCATTGATGAAGAACCCGGAGTGGTTAGAAATCAAACAAAAAAGAGAGCGAAGGCTCTCTAAATCTAGGTCAAGAAAATCATCGAGTGCTGGTTCTATTTCATCACGATCGATTGGCGGAGAATCAGCATTCTTAGACTCTGAAGAATTAAAAACTTTATTGGAAAGTGGAAAGAGCCCTGAATATATTTTAGCTACATTAGCAACTAGCATAGCGGAAGCTGAACAATTGGAAGCGACTACACAAGCGAACGCGGAACAGTCATGCAAAAGAATGCATTCAGCCATTCATTTGCCAACATTTGTACAACAGAATGAAAAGGTAGGTCATATAATTTTAAACAAAGGCGTCACTTTCACATAATCCGATTAAAAATATATATCGTTTTACAGGTTCCGGCAGAAGTTATAGATAAATTGATGACAAACAAACGCCTATACAATATTATTCTGCAAAATTACCCAGACGTTTTAACTCGGCGACATTCTGAAGCAAACTTATACGTTGAGAATCCAGAAAATAAACCCGAACCTGCGAAGCTACCTGTGGAAATAAAAGCGAAGAAACCTAAAGAGGGAATAGAATTAGAAGCCAACAAGACTGAGAAGGAAACTACAAAGCCTGAACCAGCTAAATCCAATACTAATATTAATTCGACAAAGCAGAAAGTAGTTGCAAAAGACTCGAAAGCTTCGCAGCAGCAACAACAACCTGACAGTTGGTTTCGACAGATATCAACTGACCATCATTACTTGAAAGATGTCCCCTTGTACAAGAATACCATGATGCACCGAGGTGCCATGATGTCCATCACGAGGTACAAGCTGAGAGCTTCTTCTCTTCCAGATATGTACAGGAATTCCTCTTGGTCCCTTTATTCTGAGTCCGACGATGAAATGGTAAGTTCTTGTTTGACGAAATAATGGCTTGACTCATAAATGTCAAAAATCATTTATTACGGTCAACTGATAACTGAATGTAATTAGTACTTATGTAGGTATATCACTTAGATTATACATATGAATTAATTAAAATTAGTAGGGTATCTGAGGCCAACGTTCGTGAATATGGCAAATCTGCTTGCCGTTAGGCTATGGCAAGAAGAGGCGTTTTATTCGGTACAGAAATTCTGTTTTTAGTCGGTACGAGTCGAACACCTGGATACTGTAAAGGATCCGAAACGCCGAGAATTCAATAACATCAATACACCGCGATAAAATTATTATTTCAACGACTTATGGACATTAAATGATGTCATTAATTATTTTGACTTCTCCTTTTTATAGACATGCTGCCAACGCTTCGGTTCGGCTATCAAATCCATGTTTGATTTCAAGATGTTCACCGAATTCCACTTCCTCATGTTCAATCTGTCTTCTCTTATTCTGTCAGTATGGTTTATCGTGCCGTACTTCTTCCTAACATCGTACATGGGTGACTTTAATGTGGAAGGTGGGCCAATAATGATCTCTATCATTGGAGTTGCTAGCAGTATTGGAATTGTAAGTATAATTTTGAAATTTGATGACATTTTATCATTCTCCTAGCCTTTCTTCAATTATGCTGGAGTCAGCATCCAGCAATTTAACCAGATGCCACAGAATTTTAGTATTTTACCCCGAAGTGACCAGGATCAGACCTCCGCAACCCAATTACTAGACAACACCGACATTTGAAGGATAGATTCTGGTTGTCAGGCTTTTTGGGGTACTGACTACCACTAACGATAGGTGTTCTTATGACAACCAGGCAGGCGTAGCTTAATCTTGCAGATCTGTTGATCACCGCAGTTATTACCACGAGCTCCTTCGTTTTAATGCTAAATGGGGATGCTTTTAAAAGGTAAGGTAGGTAGGAATCTTGCTGATTTCGTCTAGATTGGTACCAGAGAAATGATTTCTCGCTCCTGTAACTCCAGCAATAGAAAGAGGCGATGCGATATTTTAGAGACTTTAAAATTTTCTTGTTTTTCTAGGTAGCTCTTGGCTGGGCTGGGGACCAACCCTGGGTGAACGTGACCAAGACATACGCCGTCTGCCTCATCATCTGCGGCGCATCAGTGGCCACCTACCCATTCTTCATCACCAACTACTGGGTCCTTACCGTCATATCTGCAGTCTTCGGTCTTTCATTCGCAAGTTCCTATTCTTATACGCCAACAATATTGATGGAGTTAATGCCCATAGACCAGTTCACTGTGGCGTATGGATTGATCCTGTTGAGTCAGGGTATTGGTCATTTGGTTGGACCGCCTATTGGAGGTAAGGACTGCGTTATGTATTACCCAGCCCTTAATAAAAAAGAGGTTATCAATTCGACCTGTATGTATGTATGTATGTGAGAGGGTTTAGGCTTTAGCCCACCACGTTAGCCCTCTGCGGTTGGGCAGACTTTACACCCCCTCGAAAAATATCTCTCAGGCATATCTACAGATGTCTTCACGATGTTTTCCTTAACAGTTTTAAACACGTGATAATAAATTTTTAATACGCACATGATAACGAAAAGTCAGGGGTCCTTAGATTTGACAGTCAAAGAGTGATATCACTGCTATTAAATACAAAAAGTATTTATCGCCAAAAAGTATTTATCGCCAAAAAGTATTTGTGTCACCAAAAACTATATAAATATCACCAACCTGTATTGCTGCAATTTGAATTCATTTGTTTTATTTTCTCTCTTACTGGGATCGGTCCCTGGTGTCTAAGGATCGTGGTTCCCAATATCATAGGGTTGCATCTGGACCAGATGATTTGCTTTAACCAGATTCTGTCCAGCGCGTCTCGCACGACCGTATAAAACTTGGAAGTCGGTGAGTCTTTCACCGGAAGAAGCAGTATGGGACGACCTCCAACAAGATTCCAACAGACGACCTCGTAAAGGTCGCTGGGAGTCGTTGGATGCAGGCGTCATATAACCGGTCGTTGTGGAAGTCTATGGGGTACGCCTTCGTTCAGAAGTGGATTTGGCTGATATGATGATTATGATGAGTCTTTCACACGATCAGTCCATCTTGTTAGTGAAAGACCACGCGATCTTTTGCCTTCGATATATATCCTTTAGAGCGGTGGTACGAGTTGGAGGTCGTGAGTTCGAACTCAAACAGGCGCTTTCCTTTGTGTAAATTATTTAATGACCACTGCTCACAAAACGGTGAAAGAAAACATCGTGAGGGAACCGGCATGTCCTGGGACCAAAAATTCGAAGACATGTGACATCTACCAACCCGCACTGGGCCCGCATAGTGGATTAAGTCTCACTCCCTCTCACCGAGAGGAGGCCTGTGTCCCAGCAGTGGGAACATAGCTATATATCTTTTTACAGTTGGATAAAATTACGGTTTATATTGCAGGAATGCTCTACGATCTGACCGGATCTTGGGACCTGACATTCTACATGGGAGGTTTTTGGCTCGTCATTTCCGGTATTTGCGTGGGTGTGATAGCATACACGAAGGATTCGCGGCTTTGTGGCTCATCCCCTCTTATGAAGGAGGCCGCTGAAGCTAGGAGCGAAAACGGCCCCACTGATGTGTGAAATTGTAACTTATTGTGTTCGAAATAAAGTTAATTTTGAAATGTTTAATTATTTGTTACGGTTTTTTTTTGTATTTGGTTTTAACCCTGCAAGGAGTATAAACTTCGCAAATTATTAATTTCCGGGTTCCGGTACTGAAACACCGGGCATAGCTTTATTTCTTATATCTGTGGGGCACAGTTTTAATAATACAGATAACTAGACGGCATAAAATTCTAAAAGTAATTATTCGGCTTCAGTATCACTGAATTAGTTATTCTTTTCAAAAATATTTTCTTACTATAACTCAGCTCCTAGATGGCGTATCAACATGAAACGCACCAGTTCTTAAATTAGATCTCCAGCAATACAACTGTGAATACTTCATGCAATTTCCTGCAGCTGTTTTTGCGTGATGCGTTTACCTACAAACATACAGACTGACACCAAAATTCTGGCTTCTGTTTTGGCTTCTGTTGCTCTAATAAAGACTCCCATATTCGTTTTTTTTAATATCTATAATGTACAGTCATCGGCCTGTTACAATTTTATTATATACTAGCTTTTGCCCGCGACTTCGTCCGCGTGGAATAGTTTTTCCCCAATTCCGTGGGAATTTCCCAAAATAACGTTATAACTTAAAGCCTTTATGTTATTCTGATGTATAAACAATAATACTGTAAAGTTTCATCAAAATCCGTTCAGTAGTTTTTGCGCGAAAGAGTAACAAACATCCATCCATCCATCCTCACAAACTTTCACATTTATAATATTAGTAGGATTAGTAGGATAGGATTAGTAGGATTTGTATACATATATATATATATATATATATATATATATAAAGTGGATTGTAGGTATTTCAGTAACAGGAAGTTCTGTATAAATGAAGTACCTAAGTAAATACTCGTAAATGCGTAAGTTGGGTATATCAACAATAGTTAAGAGAACCATTGTTTTTGAAGTAGGTAAATGCTATTTATTTAAACAGTTACATTGTAATTATCTCGTTCCTTAACATTTTTATAACACAGTTTAATGCCGTCAATATTAATCATCACTTTGCTTTGATGACAAACTTCCGGGATGTCATCTAATCATTAATTTAGAATGTAGGTAATTCAGAGTTACATACATACATATCATCACGCCTGTTTTCCCCGAAGGGTTAGGCAGAGGTGTATTAAAGTACACGCACATTTCGCCGGTAGGTTTAGGTCCCATGTAATAGGGGGCGAGCCTATTGCCATTAACCGGGCACAAATCCAGACTTCGAGCTGCTACTGGGAATTTCATAGAAAAACCCAATAACACTTTATTCGACCTGGGGATCGAACCTAGGACCTCTAGCGTAGCAGTCGCGCTTAGGACCACTAGACTAATGAGGCAGTCAGTACTTTAGAGTTAAGTATAATTAATGTAAGCGATAGAGATTGTATGGACAGCCTATATACACGCGACATCAGCTTTAACTGTAGGAAGCCCTCAGGCCAGGTGGAGTGGTTTGCGAAAGCCGGCTGACAGCAACTGGATGAAAAGAGATAAAGATCGGATTGATACCGCGATAAAATCCGTAAAAAAAAATTCATTTCAATGTCAAATATCTGCATAAATATCTAATTTTTCAAGAAGGTAGAGCAGAGTCGCATTAATGCGACTTCTAGGTAGGTACTTACAAAAATTTTATGCATTTGTTTATATTTAAGTAATCAACTTTAATTTAACAGGCAAAATATGTATTATTAATTATAAATTAAACTAGACTAACAGCTAAACTATATTTATAAATAAAAGAAAAATTAAAAAAGGGCATCAAAAAACTCCTCCGCATCGCTATCAGCCGGGAGGGTACCCAAAAGTAAGTAATTGTTTTTCAGACATTAGGTATGGTATGTATTTGAAGATTTTGCTATGTTCCACAACCACGTGCGTCACTTCTTGTGGCTATTTTAAACCTTCAATATAATTAATATAGTTGTAACAATAGAAGTACAGAATAAGTAATATTTATAGGTACGAAACAATATGTTCGTATTATTCAATTATTATATAAAATACGCACATCAAACGTAAATGTGTTAAGTATTTAATTATTTAATAAAACACGCACAGAAACTTTACAATAACAACTTTATTGTAAAGGAAACAACAATTGAGGGATCAGAATATTGTTAACAACAATACCTAGGTTTAACTCTATTACAAGTCAGTACATAATAATTGTATCTTTGGAAATATTATATTCAAATACATCTCATTGACGTAAGTAATTAGGTAAGTTTTATTTGTATAAATAAATAATTATAAGTTGCAAACATCTGGTAACACTTGTAGCTCTACCATAGAAATATAAATAAAATTTGCTTGCATTGCTAGTAAGCTTTTAAAAAAAAATATATGTGAGAGCTCTACCATGCGTTTCCGTACTCGATAATCGACGAAACTTAGCTTAAAAAACTTTACCTACACACATATCAAGATATACAATAAGAGGTCAGCTTATATTGAAAATTAATATGATCCTGAGTAAGTTTAGCCGTACGATCACGCAACGACGTAAAATGTAAGTACTACAATATAAAAAGATATAATATACTGTGACGCTACCGGGTATCGAGAACAAATTCATGGTAGAGCTTCTATAAGGATATCTAGCTAGCGACGGCAGTTTTCCTGTAAACATTATGCAGTTAAATATTTTTAGCTCCTATTTCTATAGATACTGTAAAAGTAGGTAGGTACCATGGAGAATACCCTCCTCCGTGGGCATATTTAAATACCGGCTTACTAAGAATTCTGAAAGAAAAGCCTAATACTGAACATAATTTATTACCTATTTATTAGCTGTGAGATTTTTATATATGTAAATTATACAGATGACACTTGCTACTACCGTTTTGTCGACTGTCGTGAATTTGATTATCACCCGATACAAATATTTGTGTGACCCACAGGCCACAGACATTTATTTAAAATTTTCGGTCATAATATATTTTATCTGCACTACTAAAATCATCACTAATACGACGGAATATCTGTGATATAAGTATTATCTCGTAACATGAAAATAAACGTACAGTCAACGCGGACGAAGCCGCGGACAAAAAGCTAGTTAATCATTTGTTTGTAGAGTAGTGCGAGAGCTGTCTTTCGTAAATAAAATCATCTTAGTTAGTCTCCTATCCTTCAATGTACTGACTTGTGTTAGACTAACAGACACACAGAGGCTTTAAACAGACCACAAACATAATCTAATACACATTGTAGTAAGTTACTCGTACCTATATCTAAAACATATTTAAGTACATATAAATGACTTCAGAAGAGCGATTCTGGTAATTTAAAAATGTTTAAAATATAATTTCGATCTAGTGTTACACCCATCTTACTCACAAAACTGTAAGAGCTAGGGTTGACAATTTTAGTTGATACTGGTGGAAATTGTCAACCCTAAGCGTTCTTGCGCACTATGAGAGCTCACAATCTTGTTTCTGAACACGTGTGTTACTCTCGTAAATGTCAAATGGTATTATACTAAACTAAAAAACAACGTCAAATAGGAACATGTTAGTTTGAATTAAAATCGAAACTTATTGTTTTTATTTTTCAAAAAGTATGAGAATTACCCTTCTGCTTCTGCTACTTAGATAAATTATATTGATGTCGCTCAGTGTGAAATCAAATAATAATACTTTTTTATTGCTGAAGGCCCCCCTCAAGACTTTCACAACGACCGGTTATATGAAGCCTGCATCCAACGACTCCCAGCGACCTTTACCAGGTCGTCTGTCCATCTCGTTGGGGGTCGTCCCACTGTATATGTCTACCTACCTTATGAAGCATATATAGATATATCTCCCTAAATAGCCAAAATATATCTAACACACCGACAGTCACCGACATTGCGCGAAGAATAAGCACGCTGAAGTGGAACTGGGCCCGCCATGTCTGCAGATGATCGTTGGAGCAGACAAGTGCTAGCGTGGAGACCGCGTTTGGGCAAACGTAATGTGGGACGCCCTGCGACAAAATGGAGCGACGATTTAAAGAAGGTGGCTGGCAGCGGATGGATGCGAGCTGCCTAAGACCGGGATGGTTGGCGCTCTTTGGGGGAGGCCTATGTTCAGCAGTGGACGGCAATAGGCTGATATGATGATGATGATGATTTAAAATATACCATGGCGGGAAAAATATTGAGAGAGAGAGAGAGAGAGAGAACTGCAGAAGAATTAACAGCAAATTGCCGACGGCCATGGCCCATCTAGAAACCTTGAACCTTTCCGGAGTCTGGTAGGTCACTGCATAGGATATTCCCGTTTTTAAAGGGGCCATACAAAATTAAAGGGATCAGGGTACTTATGAACAACATTTTGGTATGGGACCAACTAACCCTGAAATTGCAATCAACAATTCCAAACATTTTATTGAGTAGAATTAACAAAAACTGTTTCTTACACATGATTATGTCGTCACCTTAAAACTTGGAGAAACTCGAATGAAGATAAATTCAGAGGCAGTGGTCTCGGTAGCTAAGTGACTAAACCGTCTGCTACGAAGGGATGCAGCTTTGACTCCCGTTTTAGATCGTATTTTTCTTCCACTAGAAAATTCATATCTTTGTTCATACCTACATAACTATGTATTCTCAACAACTCGTAACATTAGAAAAATAAAGATCAATAAACCTTGTGATGACATCACCGCACAGTATGATGACGACACTGATTATGCAAATTGAAAATGTAACGAAATTATATAAGCAAGTGATAATACTTCAATCATTGTGACTTTATATCCTTTAAAATATATCGTTAAAGATTGTATTTCAAGAAAAGTTCAAGAATCAGTATCACCATAAAAGAAGAAGAAGTCTTATTGGTCTTCTAACAAATATAAGACGCTGCAGACGGTAAGGTAGGATCTCGTTTTCCAAGTGAGGCAAATTGTTCAAATTTCATATCAAATTGTGTTCAAAAGTTAGTTGTCAAGGAAATTTTTATCACGATTTGATTAAAGGAAATAAAAAGCTTAGCAAAAAAAAAACAGATACCTAACAATTTACCTAATTATTCCTGATATTCCGTCTTTCGCTAGTAAAATTTATTTATATGAATTTGTTTCGGATTTTATTTTCTTCTATTTTTTTTTTTGTAGTTAGGGATTTTTAGTTTTAGTTTAGGGTAATGTAAGATTTAGATAACTGTATATTTTATTTTATTGTATGCACCTATGTGTTAAAAAAAACGAAGTATCTTTCTTTACAAGCACACACACGGTGTGTTGATCCTTTGATTTTCACTGAGCGACATCATACAATTCTTTCTACAAAAACTAAATAATATGATAGGGCAATCGGGTAACGTTCAGAATTTGTTTTATATTACTTTAGGATATTAACTGCTTCAAAATAGGAGGATTGGACTCAATTAGAATTCTAAAATCTTGGCATAAGGTCCAAATTCAAATGATTCAAGCGTACTTAATTGTAAAATGCTACACTAGTATACCCGATGACCCCTATGGCTACCTATTCTGCAAAAGATTATAATAATATGATTTTTTATTACGAACAAACATACAATTACTGTATTTCTAACTTAATTAATAATTTAACAAAATTAAGAATAAAAATATTTCACAATGTTGTTCATCTAATATTATAGACTTAACTCTAACAACAAAATACCTAAAGTCATGTACTCAAAATTTTAAATAAGTTATAATTTTTGTATATCATCGTATATTTATACCACAAAAAAACCGATAGCATTTACAATTCCTTATGCTTCTATCTTGTGCAATGCTTAGACTTGTGTAAGTTTAGAAATCTAATATATGTTTCTTCTATTGCTCATCATCATCATCATCAACATTATCCCACTGCTGGGCTCGGGTCTCCTCTCAGATCAGGCTATAGCCTACCTCGATAGCCTACTGCAAGTTGGCAGACTTTACACGCCGTCAAGAAAATCTCTCAGGCATGCAGGTTTCCTCACGATGTTTTTGTTCACCGTTTAAGCGCGTCATAATTATTTATTAAATACTGAATGAGTTTTACTTGGTGCATACTGAGATGTATCTTCAGTAGCCATCATCATCAGCTACTGCTCATTTTACTCCTCACCTTAGAGCTCTTTCATTAAATTAAATTCAATTAGTTCAATTATAAAAGGTAAAGTAAAGGTAAAGGTAAAAGCGTTACTCTTACGTTAACGCACGTTTAAAAAAGCTAAATGGGTTTTAATTTATTTAATTAATGAATATCTTTTTAAAATATCGTTAAAACTTTATAAGAATGGATAGGAACGATAGGAATGTCGTACACATACCTACTGATATAAAAATGATGCATAACTCTGTCTATTAGTTACTTTTTCACGCTTAAACCGCTGAACCGATTCAGATGAAGTTTTTCACAGAGATAAAGGCTATATTTTGTCTGAAAAAGTTATTTTGGATGCTAGTGAAACCGCGAGCATCAGCTTTACTTGTACTCATGTCAGAGATCATTGCACAAACAAAAGTTAAAACGATTACTACAACAAACTATCTCCACTACGATACAAATCATTTCCTAGACGCATTGCCAGATGAAGCCATTCTAAATCTAGTTGTTCAACGTCGACAATATCAATAGCATTTACAATTACTATGCCATTTCAAGTGGTCGTTGCATCACTAAAATTAGCTGTTGGAATGAAGCCAAATTGATTGAATTGAATTCGTTCGTATGCATTATTCTACGTGTTGGATAGGTTACTACTAAATATTACGCACACTACGCTTGCTTATTAGTAGAGCGTTAGAGGCGCCATCTATCACCGTCAAGAAGAATTAAATTTATTGAAAATGAAAACCTGGTAGATCGACTCGCTTAAGTCGCCAAATTTTTTTGGTAATTTGGAAATTGTTTGCCTATAGCATCATATATATAGGTCATAACATGGTCAAGCATTGCAACATCAACTATAACTTATCCACAACTGAATATTACAACTGTTGCTTATTACTTAAATAACGATTTTTAATAGAGAACAGAGAACTTTTATTTTTTACATCTTTTCTCTCCAATTAGACTATCCTATTTGGATTTATGAGTAATGTACTAGCCTTGATTCACAAGGCTTGCAGCAAAGTTTTGCAGAATTATAATCATTAGGGAGACAACAATCATTTCTAACGAATTTATTTTTGTGTCGCGTGTTACAAAACATTGTAGCGCGATATTATCTAGTAGTATCCTGTGCAAAATTGCTTATCAGTTAGCACTTCCATAGGTATTTAGTGAGTAGCATGAATCTTGATTATAATAATGTATAAGTTTGCGTTATTAGCTTCAATCCTAGCTGTGAATTTTCCAAAGATAAAGTTGTATTTAAACACAACAACTTCTAGCAATGCGTCTTAAACAAATCAATTATAAAAAAAGTTAAGAATTTCCATTTACTTTATATTATATTAAAAAAACAGGTCCCTATAAATTAAACGATAGCTCTTTAAGCACCTACAATGTAATAATTTAAATCTAACATTGCATAATTATATATTAAATCGAATATTTCTCGTGAATTTTGCTATTTAACTTTAATTTTAGTTTTTTAATTGCACAATGTGCTTAATTTGTCAATGTTTCCCAACCCTTGTCTTATTTTACAAACTCGAGTTACAACATTCGGTTGATATAATACCAACTTTCTGTAAAGAGGTGAACGTCGGGATTTATAAATAATGTAATGAAGACGCAATATAATTCGTGAAGTTAACCCACTTTACAGATTTAAATATAATTTTCTCAAATTGCAGTAGAATATGGAGTGAATCTACACACGAGAAACACATAAGTACTATCTGAAACTATATGCACGAAAAGGTTATTAAAGTCACATAGCAAAAATCACAAGCTAGAATAATTTACACAAAATATATAACTTACAATTATGTAATTCTGGTATTATTTAAACAATTACAAAGTATCAGAATCTGAACCATAAAATTACAATGCCTAACTATATAATCTTGATATTAAATCAAATATCTATAATTTTTATTACATTTAATGAAGAGGTAGATCCGAAGTAATTACTATTTTAATATATTTCTTTGCTTACGTATTCATTAAAAATCCTTATTGGATATTTCATAAGAGATATTAAAATCGAAGCGTAGTCGTGTAGAAATTTCATAAGTACATATTTTACAACAGTTGTAATTGAATTACAATAATGTAAGTACTAATAATTAAAATAATATTTCACTGCAATTCAATTCAACTGCTGATTGAAATATTAATCTAAGGGCTACTAATCTACTTAAATTATAGAAAATATACCAAAAAATATATTAAGGGAAGATGATTATTAACTCAACAAATAAAATGGTATCCTATCTATACAATAATAAATTTAAACCTTACTAAACAAGATATGTGACAGCCTTTAGTGATAATACTTTTAAAAATTGTGCATTTAAAGGTAAGTGGAAAATCACTATAATATTTTAAAATATTTAAAACAGCCAATATTTTCATACTATAATAATGGTAACAGTACTTTTTTAATTTTTATACACACTGCCTACTCTAAACTTTGTCACAATCAAACGAATACTATGTGACTTTAAGATATATTTTCCGATCTTAAAGTAACATTCTTACAACTGAGAAGGCGGCATTGTCTGACAAGTAAACGATGCCTGTAGAAGACAATTTACACAGCGATTGTAGACAATATCTATATATTAATAACACTAACATTAAATGACATAGAAAAGGACGTAGAAAAAGACTTATAAACAGTACTCTCACTTGAAATCACGTTTAGTTACGTCAGACATCATGAAGAACTTTATCATTCTCATCATCACCAACTGGAGGAAAGAACAATTAATGGTAACATCAAATTATTTTCTAAACCTATACTTAATACTGTTAAATGATATTCACGTACCATTAATATAATATTTGATTAATGATTATTTCCAAAGTTTGATTTCATCTGGAATCATTTTAAGATGTTTCCGTTAATATTTTTATAGTAAAACATAAACAATTTTCTATTCCGTTAAACGTTAATAAAATAACAGGACCCCGTGAAGGCCCTTGGGGTACACCTAAGGTTTTTGCTTACGTTATAACTAACAAGCAAGTTAGAACAACTGGGAAAATATCAAAGACGATCGTGTAAAAGCAGTCGAAATGACAATAACAACCATAGTAACATGTAACAACCACTTCCATACTGTTTTATACTAATTCACAGTGTAGAATGCTTCCCCTAAATATCTCGTAGAATCATAAATCTTTAGAACATTTTTAATATTTTAAAGAACTATTGACCGAGGAACGCGGATTTAGAATACGTCGTTTGATTAAAGTATAATTTAAATTTTCATTTAGTGTAAAAGTTTCATAATCCAACCTCATGTTGTATTTTGTTAGTAGTTGGTTTAGCTTAGATACGTATTACTGAGACCGTAGCCAGTCTATTGTGAAGACCACGATATCATGCGATACATTTACCAAAAGTTAGCAAAAATCGAGATATTTCCTTTAGGTAGACTGCTTAATAAAACTGTAATAGGCTAAGCGGCTTGGTGATATTTGTAACGTTATTTATCATATTAACATTCTCCGAGTGCTTATAGGTACTTCATTAGTAACTGGTGGTTTGAAAAATCCTTATTTGATAATTCAATCACTTACATTTAAAAACACCAACAGGGGAACATCAATCCTACATTAACGATTTACATAACACTTTTTATTATTTGCTTTTATATCACTTAAGAAAATTATTTACAAAAGCTCTCGATTTCTATATTATTGTTTCTATTTATAAGGTTTAATTATATAAACGCTCTTATAATAGATGCGTTAATTTTCGTATCATCTCAAAACATTTTAATTTAGAACACTTAGTATATCTAGATCGTCAATCCTTAATCTTGGTACTACTGCCGCCAAATTAAATTTCAGATGATCAATATCTATTTGTGATACTCATAAATTCATTCCAAATTGCAAAGATTTCTTTATTTATATCATACTATATAAATGTCAGTATATCAAGCTTGGTAATAAAGAGTGCGTCAAGTCGAGTGATCTCATTGATATGTTTTTGCTTACATTCAATACCTACCTAATTGACGAATAATGAAGAACATACAAAAATAGAGAACCTATGTAGGCATTTTTAACCTATCCTTGTTTCATTTACTTTTCTTTCCAATAATTAAGCTGCTCGTTTCTCGTATAGTTATAGAGTTACGTACATAATAAATCTTTTACATGCTACCCATCTACTAAAATATCATTGTAATTTAGTATATAATGTATTGTATATGTAATTGATTTGCAAAATGTATCATAAAGTCCACGTCATAATATTTAAGTATACTTAATTTGAAGTAAACAGCAAAAGCGTAGATTGCTAGATAGCAAAAAGGTATGGTATTATATTTAAGTATTGGAAATGTTAATCATGTCTGCTGGTTTCCGGTAATTCTGTAAATTTCAGAGTTATGAAAAAATGGCTATATTTTAAGGTACAGAATCGTAAGACATACATAACTAAGTTACTAAATTTAAAGTCTAAAATTTAACTTAAATTTAAATACCTACATATATTTTGTTTTAATTTTCATGATGTTTATAAATTAAATTAATAATTGTATTATAAACGATTATCTGATGAATTTGTAGAATATTTCCATGCGGTTTTAGAATATAAA
Source organism: Subacronicta megacephala (assembly GCA_958496365.1). Lineage (NCBI taxonomy): Eukaryota > Metazoa > Arthropoda > Insecta > Lepidoptera > Noctuidae > Subacronicta > Subacronicta megacephala. Next base: position 1,505,910 of record OY292531.1, on the reverse strand, counting down.
GTCAAATATTCCTAAAATTATTCTGTCGTAAGAAGTCACTTTTGATACGAAACAGAAATACTGAATACTTGAATTTGTAGTTGTACCCAGGTCCCAGCAATTTCTTTAATTTATGGAACACTGAAATTAATCACTAACGCCTTTTTTCCATTACAATTTGTTCCACCTGTCTTTCTTGTCTTTTTTTTCCGACGCTACTGTAGTTAAGCACCTGTCAAATGAGACTTCTTACGACACGATGAATTGAGTTATCATTTTTAGTTTTCAATTCGCTTGCTTCAATTTGCCATAATATTGGAACCGCGTTTACACTTCACTCGTTTAAGTAACACAACACTTAAACTCATTCATTCTACAGAAGAAAATCTCGCAAAACAGCACAAACATTAACACAACTTAAAACTACAAAGTTCAATAAGCATTTGTTCGCGCAAATCACTTGTAACTAGACACATAGAACTGAACCGTAACGTACATTATAAGGTGCTTGCAGAAGCTGCGTGTGCGACTCCCCTGGTACCGCTTAGCGGTCGTTGCGCAGCGGCGCCAGCGCGGCCAGGGAGGCGCGTCGCCGCCGCTAGGAGCCCGGGGAAGCCCCTGCTGGTAACCCAGCGCCAGAACCACGAGATACACGAGGCTCGAGCTCCAAGGATAACGTGTATTGACGCTCCTCTGGGATCACCAAAGAGTTATCCAGCAGGAAGTCACATACCTGTATGAAAACAAATAATATGAGTTATACCGCAAGGGTGTATGCTTGGTCCTATTCTTCACGTAAACGTTTACGTGTAAAAAAATATTTATAGTCATTAAAATTGGAACGATAGAATTACACCAATAAGCGGGTACTCTTTTGTAGATTTTCAGAATTTATACCATAGTTTAGTTTATTACTGAAATGCTAAAAATTTGTTACCTCAAAAAGATTTGTACTCACTTTCGGTATATGATCAATCTTATAAGGGGTTTGCTGGAAATTCCTTATTTCACGGATCACATGCGCTATCTGCAAAACAAAAAATCACTTGACAAAACTGAATTATTTATATTTTTTGTTATATTATCCATTAATAAACAATGGAGGCGATACGAGAGGCGATTAATTGCTAGAAATAGGCACAAAAATAATACCCCTTACAAATAGGTTTTATTTATGGAACTTCCGACTCTTTTCGATTTCCACAAGGTAGATGACAATGACAATAAAATAAATTCTATATTGTACGTTTAAGGGAAACAGATTCAGTAATGACTTACCATTCTCATTTTAGAGAAATTGAGAAGTCCATCAGGCGTGTAGTTAGTGGTTCCTTCGTCGATAAACGATAGGTCAGACAGATACATTCCCAAGTATGGGATGCACGGGGGATCACATCTGTTTAACGTATAATACATTTTTAATTAAAGCCACTCACCACTGTATGCATTTTTATGTCTTTATCACTGGCCAATTTCATTTTGTTGGAAACACAGATTGAACTCTCAAAATATTATACAACTATTAAGTACTGTATTAATTTCTGGCACCACTAATATTTATTTCACCTATAAGGGTGAATTTTTTTTCTTGTTTCCATTGCAAATTTATACCAGCTTGGCAAGTACTGACCCCCATGGATACAATATTAGTATCAACTCGGCCTCGTGGGAGCCATGCCCCGACTACCGGGTTACCGCCTGGAAGCCGGGGCATGTCTCCCTATGGGGAAGCTCTCTTCCCGAGCTACCGAGCGGGTGGGCAGGTTGCGGATAGCCCGCCCCGCCCCTGCACCATGTGCTGGGACGGGGGTTGTTCGCAAGATGAACCCCGGACAAGGGAAGGATGGCCTACATAAAATCCCGATGGCGGTCATCTCACCTTACCCCAGCATCCCGTCTTCCTACCGCCCCTTCCCAATCTCATCCCCACCATCTCCACTCCTACATGGGGGGCCAACCCGACCTTTTGGAAGGGTGGGCCCCTCTGAAGGACGGCCTGCCGAAGCTCTGGCGACCGGAAAGCCCCGTTGGTCCTAGTACCATGGGACTGACTAGTTGCAGTACTGAGGCAGGCCCCCTTATCCCCCCCCACAATCCTACCCCAATCCTCCCTAACCTCAATCCACCCCTAACTACAACCCTCTGTGACTGAGAGGTTGTGGGCTCAGTCATCTCACAACAGGTAGAAGACGAGTAGGGGTTAATAGTCACCTGCGCTAGGACCTGCGCAGTTGAGCGCCGTAAGCGGGGATGAAGGAGTCCTGGGGAGTTGAGCCGATCGGCGCTGGCGGTAATGTGTCCGAGACGCAACACGCTCCCTTTGGTCTGGATTTCAAGCGAAACGGTAGCCTTATCTGAGAGCCACAGGTAAGGAAATGGCCAGGGTGTCCCGTCAGAGGGCCACAGGCTAGGTACGTGGGGTCTGTGTAGGCTCTCCTTCAGAGAGTTTACGCAGTGGTGAAGGCCATGCTGACGGTGCAAGGGAAGGTTGATCAGTTCGATTGGAGCGGGCCTGTTTCGGCTCTGATCGCCAACCTGAACGAGCGCCCGATGTCGCGCTGTAAGCCAGCCTCGCGTCCCTATATCTCTTCGGTAGTCCTAACGTCTTATATAAGGCGTTCCCAACGTTGCGGGCTCCATGGAGGGTGGGAGCCGAAGAGATGAACTTTAAAATCAACACAATTATGGATCATAACAGGCCAAAAATTACCGGTGGAAGTGCGGAGTCGGCGAAAGCTAACGAAGCACCTTCACAACTCGCTATTAGCGAAAGCACATCGAAGGTATTGGCGCTGGATAAAACCAGTACCAGCCCTCGTTCACTGCTGGAGACCCCGGCGCTGGACGAATCTAGTGCCCGTAAAAGGGTGCTGGACAAAGCCAGTACCGGACCTCAGCACACACTACACACTACACTCACTACACCGGAGCAGGTGGCCACCTCCAGTCAATCGGAAACGGTTCACCGCAACGAAGAAGCCTTCGCTGTCACTTGGCAGACAGTCAGCCACAAGAGGAAGGGCAAGGGGCCCAATAACCCTCCCCCAAAGGTTGAGAAACCAACGGGCGTCGTGGCTACTGCGAGTGGCAAAAAGAAGAAAAAGAACAAGAAGCAGCGACGCCAGACACGAGAAGCCAACGCTGCCTCTACTTCAAACCCAGCCACGTCCGCCACTCTGGGGAACCGGACCAAGGGACAGCTGAGCTTCAGCGCTGGTAAGTCGACGCAGGTACCGGCCGGTCCCAACCGGCCGGCGACCAGCGAAAGACCGGCCAGTACTGAAGCAAAGCCGGTGGCCGGGAAAACGGCGAAGCAATCTGGATGGAGCGGTCTCGCCGCGGCCAAGCGTGGTCTCAACGAGTCTATGTCGCCCCGTGGAGAACACAAGCGGCCGCGGCTTGATACGGCCAAAAGGACAGCTGAAAGGAGCTACGCCCACGCCGCCCAATCATCCCTAAGCGTCGCAATTACCTGCGGACGCTCAGGACACTTGGCGAAGGAGACAGCCGACAGGGTGCTGACGGAGATCCAGCGGAAGCTCTTCAAGGACTCCAGGACCCCGAAGGACAAAAGCAACGGCCCGGCTTTCAAGGCAAAGCCGATGTACACGGAGGGAGTAATAAAACTCTGGTGCAGCGACGACAGCACTCTGGCGTGGCTGAAGAACACGGTCTCCGGCTTGGCCCTACCCTCAGGCATATCGCTGGAGGTCAAGAGCCAATCGGAGATCCAACAACGAGTCCGCTGCGGGATACTGATTCCCGACGAGCAGGGAGTCATAGAAGACTCAAGTGACATAGGGTATGCCCTCGCCTTCCAAAACCGCTGGCTTGATGTCGACCGATGGGTCCTCCTCAGGGCCATCAAGCAAACCGCGGGATGGTACGTTGTGGTAGGAATCCCTGAAGAACAAGTTCCGGCTGTGATGAAAGCCGAACGCCGCCTCGCAATGGGACTAGGGGCGGTGTACATAAAATTCCAGGCTGCCAACGGCAAATTTGTGGAAGTCCCGCAGGGCTGGGATCCCGTAACAGCCACTGTACGCCGGGAACGTCCACAAATCAATACACACAAGACGAACAGCGTGGAGGCCACTGCAGGACAGGAGACTAGCCCCCCCGCAGCAATCAGCTCTGAAGTCGCCCAACCCCCCAGCGAGGACTCCAACGATGTCATGCCGCCAAGAAGTACAGATGACGACATGGCGCCGCAACCAGACCAGGAGGAGTCGCTGGAGGAGATGGAGGCGAAGTTCATAGCGGAGCTGCAGCTTGGAGGAGATGAGGAGGTGCCCATCAGTGATGGCGTCCCCTTCGTCAACCCTTAAAGTTGTCCAGGCAAACCTCCACCACAGTCAAACCGCAACGGCTCAACTGCGCAAGTGGCTGGAGGGACAACAAACGGCCATCGCCCTTATCCAAGAGCCGTGGATCAGAGCAGGCCAAATTAAAGGGATGACGAATCTTGGAGGTAAGCTTTTTACAGTCACTGATCACGATCATCCCAGAACGTGTATCTACGTAACACCTAACATTATTACACAGCTTCTAACAGATTTCTGTTGCAGAGACCTCTCTGCCATAAAGCTGCACGTGCAGCAGGGGAGCACAAATCTAGCGATTGTCTTCGCCTCGGTCTACATGCCAGAGGCGGAAGCACCACCACCCTTCGACCTCGTGCGTCTGGTCAACCACTGCGAGTCGACCGAGACCGAGATCGTCATCGGAACTGACTCCAACGCGCACCACCCCTTATGGGGAATGGAGACACTAAATGAAAGGGGTAAGGCTCTAGTCGACTTCCTTTTTACTACTAACCTTTCTTTACTAAACACTGGTTCTGAACCTACATTCGTCACTAGACGCAGTAGGACAATCATTGACCTAACTCTAGCATCGGAAGCTGCAGCAGGGATCATCAAAGGTTGGCAGGTCTCTAAGGAGGCATCGTGCTCCGACCACAGATGGATCCGCTTCGACCTTGACCTACACATTCCACCGACACCGCCAAGACGGAATCCGCGGAACACAGACACAACTAAATACTCCCGTACGCTTAGAGCCAAGCTGGCACAAGCAAGCGCAGCACCAACCCCAGGGAACACTACAGAAATAGAAACACAGGTAAGCTATCTAACTAAAGCAATGATAGACAGCTACCGCTCCGCATGTCCAGAGTCCACCGCGCCCAAGGCACCAGGTAAACAACCGTGGTGGGGCGCGGAACTGGAACGCAAACGCGGGAAAGTAAGAAGGGCTCTGAATAGGGCGATGAACACAGGAGCGGATGAGGACTGGGACGACTACAAATCGGCCAAATCCGCCTATAAGAAATGTATTAGATTTAGAAGCACCATGGGATGGCGAAAATTCTGTGGTAACATCGAAAGCTGCCAACAAGCTAACAGGGTAAGGAAAATACTGGCACAACAGAGCACATCTGATCCCGGTACCCTCCGAAAACCTGATAACACGTTCACAACATCACCAGAAGAAACCCAACGCGTCCTCATCGAGACGCATTTCCCAGGATGCGTTTTTACACAGGACGTAAACTGGACTGATATATCTCCCTCACCAACGAAGTACGATTGGGAATATGCACTTAAGACAATATCATTGGAGAAACTCCAATGGGCCATCGACAGTTTCCACCCCTTTAAGGCAGCTGGTCCTGACGGCATATTTCCTGCCCTGATGCAGTGGGGGAAAACAGATGTCATCAAGAGACTAGTTGCTATCATGAGAGCGTGTCTGGCCTTTAGATACGTTCCCAAGGGATGGAGGGAAGTGAAAGTCAAATTCATTCCCAAGCCAGGCAAGAGTGATTACACAAATGCCAAATCCTACAGACCGATCAGCCTGACCTCATTCATGCTAAAAACCATGGAGAGGCTTTGCGAGAGAGAGCTGAGAGATAACGCGTTAAAATCTTCCCCCCTGCATGACAATCAACATGCATACAGCTCAGGGAAATCAACCGAATCCGCACTCCATCTTGTTGTTAACAGGATCGAAGAGGCGGTACATAACAAAGGTATCTGCCTAGGAACTTTCATAGATATCGAGGGTGCCTTCGACAGAACGAACTTCTGCAGCATAAGTGCTGCACTCTCTAAGCATGGAGTAGAATCAGTACTCAAGGATTGGATCACCAACATGCTCAGCAAACGCGTGGTGCGCCTTGAAGGGAATGAGCAGTCCGCCATTATAGTGCGAGGATGTCCGCAAGGGGGGGTGCTCTCACCCCTTCTGTGGAACTTAGTTATCAACGACCTCATCACCAAGCTAAATGCTAACCATGATTACACTATAGGATACGCAGATGACCTTGCAATCCTTGTCACAGGGAAAGTCACCGGAACCATCTGTAATCTCACACAACAGGCACTGCGAATAGTAGAGCGCTGGTGTAGTGAGTTTGACTTAACGGTGAACCCCACAAAAACTGAGTTAGTCATGTTCACACAGAAACGAGCACTTGGATCATATCGCCTACCAAAGTTGTTCAACACTGAACTCCAACTGTCAACTGAGGTCAAGTACCTCGGTGTCATTCTCGACAGTAAACTAAAATGGAGTAGCCATATTGAGAACAAATTAAACAGGGCTTGTATAACGTTTTGGCAATGCAGGAAAATGATGGGGAAAAGATGGGGCTTATCCCCAAAAATCACCCTATGGCTGTACAAAACAGTGATCAGACCACTAGTCGCATACGGCGCCGTAGTTTGGTGGCCTAGAACTACACTCGAAACCGCAAAGAATAAACTACAGCGATTCCAGAGGCTAGCATGCCTAGCATCCACGGGCTGTATGAGAACCACTCCAACCGCAGCGCTGGAAGTCATGCTGGACCTGCCACCGCTACACCTGTTTATACAACAAGAGGCAGCAATGGCAGCAGCACGTCTCAAGACACTGACGCTATGGAAAAGCAGCGGCACGCGACATACCAACATCTTGGACGAACTCCAAACCGATTACCCAATCATGCGTGCCATTAACGATCGCATCTCGAAGGAGTTCATCTTCGACAAGAAATACAAGATCCAGCTCTACGAGGATCATAGATGTGAGGGTCTAAACCCGACAGAGGTGAGTATCTTCACAGACGGATCAAAAACAAGCATGGGCACCGGATGTGGTATCTACTCAGAAGATCTGAACATTCGGATGGCCATACCACTAGGGCACCACAACACAATATTCCAAGCCGAATGTATGGGTATCCTAATGGCAACTACAGCCATTGCAGCAAGGGAGGTAAAGAATTACTCTATTCGAATACTCTCAGACAGCATGGCAGTCCTACAAGCCTTGAACAGCCACACGGTGAATACGGGGTTGATATACGAATGCCACCAAAGACTCAACCAGGTAGGTGAGCTAAATAAGATAACCATCCAATGGATCAAAGGACACAGCAACTCCCGAGGCAACGATGCAGCGGATGAGCTTGCCAGACGGGGATCAGCCGCAGGGGCTGTGGGCCCTGAACCCATAGTACCTTTCCCCTTCGGCCAGATACGCACCCTGGTAAGAAAACGGACTAGGGATAGACACAACGACTACTGGACAAACCACGGTGAGTGTAGGCAGGCTAAGGAGGCTCTCCCTTCCATTGACGACCGCATCACCAGGCAGCTACTACAGCTGTCCAAGCAACACTTGAGGATAGCCACTGCAGCCGTTACCGGCCATGGTCCTTTTAATAAACATCTTTCTGTTATAGGTATCACAGACAGCCCCCTTTGCAGAGCCTGCCTGGGGGCTGACGAGACAGCGGCCCACGTGCTACTGCACTGTCCTGGTGTCGCCACATACAGGGCAAAGTACCTCGGCAACCCGAGTACTCTCCGAGAGGCCGTAGGCAACATTGGGCGCTTGACGGCCTTTCTCGAGGAGTTGGGGTGGTTTGATTGAAAACGTAACATCGTCCCACCCACACGCAAAATACGCGCTTAGTCGTGGAGTTGCGGAAATAAGCCCGCCATACCAATACAAAATACAATAGTATCAGGTTTTGACAATACCCTATTATTCATTCATTCATAAAAAGAAATTGGTGCTAGCTCCTAGCTCGTTCTATTTAATTTATAGAATCGCAATTACAATTATTTAAAAGTCTTGTTGATTTTTAGGACTTACCTGTGTAAAGCATCTCGCAAGATCCTAAATCGGCATTCCGAGGATATAATAGTTTGCATTCGTTCTATGGTTTGTTTGCTCTATAACATAAATCATAAAATAAGTATTCCATAATTTCTTGTATATTATTGACTTTATTGATTAACTTACAGTTTTAGATACTTTCTCCCATGTCTTCTTGAGTCTGTACACAGATGTGTTAGACAGTGCTGCACACACTTGCAGGACTCCGTTAAAGTTGTGTAGACATCGCGCTATGTCTGCCACTGCTGCCCATTTCTCTATAGTTGCTACGCGACCTTTTTAATAACCAAATAATTCAGCAGTTATTTTTGAAGCACAACATATTCCTTACTTCTATCAGCAGTAAATGGCATGTTTGATTCGGTATGATGCAATGTAATTGAACTGAACAAAATTTGATCAGTAAAATTACTGATATTGCATAAATAGAACTTTCCATAGAAATAGATCGATCATAAGTTACATCCAATTAATACAAACCAGCTAAGGTATACTTCTTGAGTATCTCCGATATGACCAAGTTAGAGATATGATTGAAGTGGCCTGTCATCATAAGAATATGTGGCGCCCTTTCAGCTTTATCCGCCTTCGTCCAAGCTTGTCCTAAAAACTCCCTGGGTGCAACAAAATATTTTATGTTAGTGTTATGGAGGCCTTTATATTGCTAAATTAAGGATTTAATATTACTTACTCGCTATTAATGGAACTAAAGATTTGGTAATCTAAATACGTCATCTGTTCTGCTATTTCTAGCGCTGACAGTGTTTCAACGCTCTCTTTAGTTGGCACCTGAAAACATCGTTTAAATAAGTGTATCCCTAAACTCGATATATTAACCTTTGATGTTTCTAAATCCTTTATGTTAAAAAGGTTTTTCTGTAGTTAAACAAACTCATTTTGATCTTAGAAGTCAATAAAATAAAGCATTTTAAAGACATCTTCAAAAATCACCGAAGAATTAAAGATGAAGAAACGTACATGAGGTGGTATAAACAAGGTTTTCAAATCAACAGCTCTATCAGGTGTTCTTTCCAGGAGACGTAGTAGTTGGGCTGCAGCTTTATGTTCAGCTGGCAACAATCCTGGACTGCCTTCGATCTCCTTAAGAAAGTCCATTGTGAGACCTCGAAGACGTTCCTCAGACCAGAAGTCGTGGGAGTGCTTGGAGATCCAGTGCCTAATAAATTTATTAATAATAGATAATAATAATACTCTCAACAGTTCTCCGGTATAACAATGATCGTCGCTCACAATGTTTGTACGAAAGACAATGGTCTATAAAGTTATGTATAAATCTGAAGTAATTTTGATCACTCACCTTAAAACATTCAGTACTCTCATAGTAGCAGCAGTAGATATAACCGAATCTCTTCGAGTAGCTGGTGGTGAATTTGGTGGAGGTGACCTTGGATTTGATGAAGCTGAAGTGGCTACTGCAAACGCCACAGCTGCAGTTGACGTGCTGCTCCTATACCATCGATACTAATTAGAAAAAACATTTCATTTCTTCAATTCATATTTACTCGTACCTCCCTTTAATATTTTGACTGTGGGTTATAGTGATTTTCGAAGTGAAACTGGTATGAGGTGCTTAAGAGTAGATTTGATGTGGTCAATATAGAATAAAGTTAAGAATATAAAATGAACATAGAATAAGTATAAACATGCAAAGGCATAGCAGTGTGAAGATAGACAGGCAGTGTGAAGATAGAAGTGAAAGGAAGTAAGTAATAAAAAAAAGCTACAAAGTTATTCCTCACGGAATAAGTAATTATTTTCAAATTAATTATTAAGGTTCAGCTTTAATTTTATTCGGAGATAAAACATGCAATCAATTTTGATAACAATCTATTTTATTTAGAATTTGGGTAATATTAATTCTATAAAAAATACCAATTACCTAATAAACCACTATTATAAAAGTAACATAAAGATTATTGAAAGTGCAATTACTCCTAATTGAACAAAACGAAGTGTTATAAAATATTAAAATTCAGGGCAAATTTTTGATAAATCTAATCTAATTAAACTAAAATATCGTAAGCCGTTACGTTACATTACAGAATCTTGTAATCCCTATGTGTAAATTTCTCTTTTAAAGAAGAAATGAGAGTTGTAGACGTTGATATGATAAGTGATAGTGATAATGAGAACGTAAGTGAAGATGGTGAAATAGCCAGATTATGTTTACACTCCATTTCGGTTAACAGTACCTAATCTGAAAAAGATACATCTCCAAGAAAGACTTAATCGATCCCAAATATCGCCGTCTTCAAATCATCAAAAAATAATGAAAAGAGCCATTACACCACTGCTGCTCTACCAGATTCACAGTTACGATGAATTCATTATAATCTACATAATCATCCTAAGTTATCCTATCTTTAACAGTACCTACCATACCATCTGTTAGTATGTCTGACTAAAACACAAATACCTCCGTAATGCAAGTATCTCTTGCACATATTCTTGCTAATTGACATAGGTCAGCTCAATCAGATGTTTAACTTTGTTTCTTGTTTTTGTTATCAGTGTTGTTTTGCTGTAGTGTTATGTCTACATTTTGATATAGGTTACAAAATTGTTAAAAAAGGATAAGGAAACGTCATAATGCTAGGTAAAGCGGAATTGTTAAACTCTTCTACGGCATCTCTACTAGGTTCGGTCTCTACATCTTTTACCTTCACCAAGAACTCACCATAACAGGTCTTTTCCAAAGCTGTTAAACCAATATTAATAATTTCATTATCATTTTTAAATAATCAAGTTTGAAGAAACTAAGACGGAGCTAGAAGGACTCTCTTGATAGCATATCGTGCAAAAGCATCAAAACTTTAGTAAAATTGACAAAGTATTTAAGATTGTTAAGAAAAAGGTGAGTAACATGCCACAACATTGAGAATTGTGAGCTCCCATGTGTTCTAGGCAATCAACAATCAAGTCGAAATCCTTCAAATGACAAGTACGTTTTTGATAAAAAGAATATTAAGTAAGTAGATGAAAATTATCCTATATTCATCTTACCTTCGGTGAGATTGTCTGAAGGATGTAATAACAACACCTGCTTTTGGCTGACTGCTTTCTCGGCGATAGTTCTGAATAATTTAAAAGAGTGGCTATTTGACTATAGAACAGAGAAGTGTATACAAAATTGGTAATGTCATTATTTCGTACAGTATAATTAAGTAATGCTTCTTGAATATTAACCTGTGCATGTGACACCTGAGAAGTAACAGAGGAGCGTGGCTCCGAACCGCCCCAGTATCGACGACGTTCACTGTTGATCGATGAATTGGTGTAGCGTCGCTCGCTAAGGATATAGACAGAATAAATCATTAAGTGACTAGAGTTTGAACTCAAGAGTCAAAATTCTAAGTATTATTTTATGGATGTGTTGATCAGGAAACTTTAAGAATATTTAAGCGATTGTTTGTAATGCAGATCTCATCCGTCCCCATTTTAGGTACCTAGTCCTTTTTATTGAGATCCTAAATTGGTTTTAATTTTGGTTTACCAATAATCTTAAACGTTTCTTATAACTACTGCATTGGAAAGTATGCTGTCTATATCTTTTTTTAACTTTAACCAACACTAGGAGTCTCTTGTATCGTGAGTGCTTACTCAAACAAAAACATTCACATACATAAACATCCAGAACACCTTAATGCCAGGAACAACTGTAGGTTATTCGGTAATTGTTAAATCTAACTCGCGACCCATAGCTGCCTATGGCTCGGCCTATGACACAAGCCGATTGCTCAGCAACTGCGCCAATTGTGCCACAAACCAGTCCTGGCACCTAACCCTCGGATTTCGTTTTAATAACAGTCTCTTACCTCACAGACCTTCTTGCAGCGTATCTTCCAGAATCGGAAGCGCGCCTCTGTTCCTCGGTTGTATTTTCAGCAGTTTCTCGTGCACTATCAGACCTGCGCCTAGCTTCGGAAGCAGCTGAGGAAGGTTGCAGGCGACGAGGGGACTCCGACATAGTGCGCACGCGCTGTTGAATAAACTGTTAACTGGTTGTGTTTCTGTCGCAGATTACTGAAGAAATGGCAATAGTAAGCAGTCGTAAGGAGGTTAGAATGAATTATTAATATGGTAATTTGAGTTTTAAGTTCTTTTAATTTTAAGATCTTCTGGCTAATCTGCTAAGCTAATAAAATAATGTTTCAACTTAACCGGTGAAATCATGATTTGTATACCTAGTTCAAATTAACATAACATACATACATATTATGTATGTTAATAATGTTTCAACTTAACCGGTGAAATCATGATTTGTATACCTAGTTCAAATTAATTCAAGTAAAACGATTGTTTTATTCAGAATTAGCAAAATTATTGTGACTTGACTAATAGTATCTATAAATTAATGTTCAGTTTTTAAGTAGAGGTAAATACCTCTACGAAACTTAGTTTACCTCGGAAAACCTTTGCGATATTTTAAACTTATCGTCAGGCTTTTTCTTATTCTTCTCCTGTTCTTCTTCCTTATATTTTACGTCTTCATCACTCTGGTCAACCATTTCTATACTCTCATCTTTCATTAGTGCGGCGGCTGCGTCATTGTCCTTCTGTGGTGGTTTCTTCTTGGTATTTGAGTCGTGAACTGGACTGACCTTCTTAGGACTTCCAACTAGAGTCACTGAACTAATCGCTCCAGGTGATGAAGGCGATGTACCTAAAGTAGAAAAATGACTGAAGTTAAGATTGCTCCTAGAAAACCACTCTACAGTTATAAAAATAGAAGCGTGGATCTATTTAAGGGGTTTCACCAAATCAAATTTGACAATTATAATTATCACAATATAAAAAAAATAACAAGATACATCAGTAAAGATAAAGTAAAGTGTTTTAGAATAATATTGCTTTGGGTATTAAAATATACGATATTGAGTATGAAAGTCATACCTTTACCTTTCAACGTCTCATTACTGGACGATGTCGCCATTATTTTCGGTATCGTCAAATGACTGTTATCCTCTTCAGTCTTTTGGTAAGCATGTTCACAGAATTTTGATTTTTTTATAACTTATTGTATCTATAAATTGAAATTATTCCTAACCTTTTGTATTCTATCAAAGACTTGTTCCTGTTAACTGTCACATTTGTCTAGTCGTCCTCAGCATGACTGCTATACTAGAGGTCCTGAGTTTGTTTCGCAAGTCGAGCAGTATGATGGGGTTTTCAATGAAATTCTCACTAGTAACTTGGAGTTTGGACTTGCCCCAAAGCGTAGTATCATGCTGAGTAACCCTTTTTTGTCGGGAGACGTGCATCAGCAAACGTTGGTCCTATGACGTCTCCGAGACTACTAAATACTTTCAAAATGTTTCTTTCTTCTTCTAAAAATCAATAAAATAAACGGAGTTATTACCTTACTGACAGAAGAAGTCCGTCGTGACGGTGCCGTCAAGTACGGAGACAATTTATCTTCATCTTCGCCTAAAATTCGACAGACTTTATTACATAGAATCACGCATATTACTCCCTGTAGCAAAGCAACCTTTTCTACTGTACAAATGGATCGAGGCATTAACTTACTCTTCCTTGAAGCTCGCCAGAATCTGGACTGCCAATCTCGGTCGCTGTATTCCGATCCGTAACCTGAAATATGTGGTGCTTTTTTTCTATCAGATTTAGTAACAACCTGCCATTATTTTACGCTTAGAACTTAAACACTGACGTTTACGTTAATAGAAGCATGAAGTTTTTCACAAGAGTTTCTTTTAATAACGAGGGTGAGCCAAGACCCTAGCCATAGGGGTTCCAATTTTGAACCATAGATCAAAAGTTCTCAAATGGGTCTTTCTTCAAGATGCAATCTCAGACATTGCTTTCTCTGACTCGTGGTCTCTCTCATACCTAATAAAATTCTTCTCAGAGGTCGTCACTAGGAAATGCCAGTGCCATCTAGTTAAAAAAACGTAAAATACTGACTTATCTGTATCTAGGTCAAATAGTCTCTTTCCAGGCGAGGCAGAATAAAGAGGTTTCAAGACGCACAGAAAATGCCTGGAAGAGCTATTGGATCATGAAAGATCTTATGAAGGGTGATCTTCCACTATCCCTAAAGCGGAGACTCATGGACGTATGCATACTTCCCATCCTCACATACGGTTCTCAAACATGGTCTTTGACGGGACAGCTGAGGTCCACACTCGAGGTTTGCCAGAGAGCAATGGAACGGAGTATTCTGGGTATAAAACTTGTGGACCGGGTTAGGAATACAGTCATCCGTTCCAAGACGAAAGTAACAGACGTCACTCGGAAAGCTGCCACGCTGAAATGGAACTGGGCTGGATACATCTATCGCATGTCAGACGAAAACTGGGCCAAACTGACCACCCAATGGGTCCCACTTAATGGCAGACGACAACGCGGCAGGCCCAGGCGGAGATGGCGGGATGAGCTAGACTTATATAAAAAAGATTGGTCCTCTACGGCAACAGACAGAGAGAAGTGGAAGAAGAGTGGGGAGGCCTTTGCCCTGCAGTGGGACACTACAGGCTCATAATCAATCAATCAATCAATCACTGACTTGTCTCAAATAGATCTTGTAAATCTATTTACAGAATTCTTCTTCTTCTTATTGTATCAATGGCAAACACCGTTGTAAATATATATCTTTCTTTTTTATATAACTTGGGCCCAGTAAGTGGCCACATTAAATATTTTGCAGAATTAAATATAATTGATCGCTTTTCAAATTATGATTATAAATGATTCTCACCAGAAACCGAGCTTGCCGCGCTTGTTTTCCTCGTAGCGTCAGGTGGTGGTGCCAGTTCCATCTCCTGCTGTGACTGCTCGTAGAACACTTGCTTTAGTGCCTCCAGCACCGTCACGCCGTCCGTGAACACGCGGTATGTCAGCAGGAATGTGTTCAGGAAGTCCACGGATAGGAAGCGGAGGTCTACAATGGAGTTTAAATTTCAAAGTAAGATACGATCGGCTATTTTCACCATTTCTTTTTTAATTGTTTCGTTAAGAGTAAGTTACTTTCCGCCTAGATCACATGAGGGAAGTATCAATCAAAATCAATATCAGAATCTTTATTCCCCAGAGTCATGGTTTAAAATAAATTAGTTTTCACTTCTACGAGTACACTAGCATTTACTCTTATATGAGCATTCACTAAACAACATTGTATTCTTTAAAATTCTTCTCCATGAGAGTGAAACAAATCGTTTTTGATAAACTTAAATGGCAATAATGTAAATTTTTATCAGTTGATTTTGAACTTAGGTCATTAGCAATATTTTAAGGTTTAAAATCATTTGGAGAAATTTTGCAGTTTTCTATAACCTGATAGGTATGCTGGCGACTGAACATTTGATTGGACATCCTTAATAGACTTTTACATTCAACGCCCATTATTTGAATGTATTAAAAAAAACCTTAGTATATTCTGTGACAAATGTTCAAAGTGATCACTTACCGGTGAGTCTCTGCAGCAAGCGTTGTGGCGTCGCCGATCTGATCTGCGGGACCTTGCAGGAGTTGAGGGTCCTGCTGAAGCGGATGTCGACGTCGTCGGTGAAGAGCGCGCGGTCGGAGCGGCAGGCGGGCAGGCTGGCCGACGCCGCGCCGCACGCGCCGCACGCGCGCAGCAGCTCCGTCAGCGCCGCGCTCTCCATGCACTGCGCCAGCTCGCTCGTCCAACCGGCTTTTTCTTCGAGACTACCAGCCACTGTAGTTTGATTTGAAGTTATTTTAAAGACCTGCTGTAATGCTTTACAGATTTGAGTGATCAACACCTATAAGTATCGATTTACATCGCAAAATAGGCTCATGTTTAGCTAAATAATTACGTTGAGCAATCAATCCAGATTTTTCTGCGCGTGACACGGTGAGTTTATGGATGGATGACTATTCTTATTTCATCGAGATTCCTTCGCACATTGTTAAGCCATCTGCCTTGATTCCCTTACGAACAACTATGACAATCGTTAGTGATAGAAGCCTGAAAACTTTTACCTTAGGATATGGTTATGAAGGACTGAAAGCCAACTCGTAGATAGATAATAATGATATTAAGATGGAAGTGTTTACGTCAGACTCAGAACCAAAACTCCTCATCATGTTCCTGCCTTTTTCCCAATTTATTTGTGGTCGGCGCACCATGTCCTTTTCTTTCATTCATGCGTGTTGTCGTCATCTCAACATTCAATCCTTTTTCCATCATATCTGACTTAAACAATCCATCCATTTTTTCTTTGGTGTCCACCTAACCAGAACCACTATAGACTCGTAAAGTGATGCTGCTCTCACCTAAATGCGCACAAATCTGCTCTCCCTTGACTTCTACGAGTATCTTAAAGTCTTTGTTCTGGTATATGTCACCGCCAGGAGATGAACAGACAGAAGTAGAATCTGAAATGAAAACACGCATTTGAATCAGGTTAGTCAGACACTATACTAAATATAATTTGGCGCTCCACAAAGAATTAATTCTGGGGTACGGCCTTGCTGAAAACCGTTACCACGTATTAATTTCTATTTACTGTTATGTATTATTGTTTTACGATTTTTTTTCCCGCGGCTTCAATCCCGTAGGCGAAAAGAAAGAATTTAATCATAAACGAATACAGATTAATTTTTGTTCGGTATTTTTTTATGTTGTCTCAAGTGAACTGTTGCAATTTTTTTTAAAGAGGTTACTAGCAATGTGGTTCGCACATTACTAGTAATCTTGTTTCACTTTGGTAGTGCAGTGCGTGAGTTTCGAACCGGCAACCACATGATCGCAGGCTACCGCCGCATCACGTTATTAATGTTCTTTATTTCTTCTTTCTCAATCTTAACTTTCTTTCTTCTTCCTTCTTTCCTTCTAATTAAGTTCAGATTAACCAACCAAAGCCTAAACAAGAAAACAAACAGTTTTAACCAGTATCTTATTCATTTATGTATTTACCATCATCGTCATGGTTCGCCGGATCCTCAATGAGCAGCGCGTCATGCAGCGGCAGACGCCCTGCAGGAGGTAGGTGCAGCCGCCCGCCTGCAGCGCGCGTGGTCAGCAGCAGGTGGTTGCTGAAGAGGAACGCCTGCCGAGCCTGAAGAGTTGCCCTGCGACCCTTGCCTACCACTTGGGATAGGGTGCCTGAGGATAATAATAATAACTAAGGATAATGCCTAAGGAAGTTATCAATAAGAGCCAGATTGCTAGAACGTTTTGTGTGTGGTGGCGACGAAATAAATTATTATTATTATTTCTTCTTTATGTATAACATACACATACAAACATACAGTCGAAATCAGAAACTCCTCCTATGCTGAAGTCGGTTAAAAAATAAAACTTATTAGAGACAAAAGTGTACAAGA
Organism: Subacronicta megacephala; assembly: GCA_958496365.1. NCBI lineage: Eukaryota > Metazoa > Arthropoda > Insecta > Lepidoptera > Noctuidae > Subacronicta > Subacronicta megacephala. The sequence continues at coordinate 1,488,426 of OY292531.1, read as the reverse complement.
TTAGTAGTTATTGCTTGAGTCCAAGTTTTGTATATTATCTATGCGTTTACTTTTATGATATATACCTTGACGAATAAAAACTTGATTGACATCGAGCAGAATGTCACAACCCTCGATGATCATGCGTTCCACAGCCAAGTTCTTGCGTAGGTTTTCAGTTTCGCTAACCTGTGAATAAATTCTCATTCAATGTTGTGTTAATACTATGGAAGTAACTATATTTTTTGGTTTATCCAATCAAGTTAAAGTTTAAATAGTTTTTTTTAAGGTTATGAAAACCTTTTACGATTCATATTTTCTGAGTCTTGTGGTACAAATATTGGAATAGGTACTTTATTACCAGCAACTGTGAAGGCTCTATACAATATCTTCCATATTGAACAACTGAGCCCGTACCATGAGGCGTTACTGGGATAGTTTTGCGATTGAGAGAGAGAGATGCCACTCTACACATGAAATAGCACCATCTCTTTCTCTTTCTTGTCAAAAGAGAACAAAATTTACGTCATTTCTTTATTGTGTATTATCATCTATTTATTTCCCAATAACTTCGCCCGCGAGTTCGTGTGCATGGATTTCAGAATTAGGTTTGAGTACAGCCAACAGCGAGAACATTTATCTAAACATACTTACAAGCTAATGAATTCATGCTAATTCTTGTCGTTATATAAAAATCTCATCCATGCATACCTCGTCGTGCATCTGTCGTGAGAGCTCCTCTAGCTGCGCGCGCGCATGCTGTAGACTGCGCCGCTCCACGTGGTCGTGCGGCGTGTGCGCCAGTAGCTCGTGCAACGTGATTATGTAGCGAGGGATCTGAAAGAAAAAACGTTGGTAAGATTAATCATATAATCATTTTAATCATAAACGTAAATGAATCTCGAATCTCTCTAATTTTACTTGAATTTTTATTGCGTTGTTGCTTCAAGGTTTAGAAAACTATCTGCCTGCAATAAATGAATAAACAAAAAGTCATCGCGGGAGGGACCAAGAAAACCCTATTTAATTACAAAAAATATATACGTAATTGGCCAGCAAAAGCGACGAATTAAGAGGTGAAAAAAAAACATCTTGGAGATGTAGATTTTTTCTAAGAAGAGACACCAAAATACGTTTAAAAATGTGTTTTCTTTATTCCATTTTAACGTACAACAAATGTGCATACCTGATGCATTGGATACGTCAGGAAAGTCTCCAGAGACCGGCTCTGGCAGGCCGGCTTGCTCTCCAGCCTTGCCAGGAGCTGTGCAAACGGCTGGCTCTGCTTACACTCAGTGAGGACTTGTAGCGAGTAGTGGTGGTTCCTCACGTACTCCTGGTAGATGGTCAGCATCGGGAGAAGCATGTCGAATAGGTCTCCTGTATGTAGGTGCACTACTAAGTGTAATCCTTTGTTTACTTTTAATTTGAAGATACTGTTCTATAGTCTAGTGGTTATAAGCGCGACTGATAGGTCAAAGCTGGGTCGGGTCAGGTTAAGACGTATAGTAGGTATGCGGACGAATGCTATAGCGCTCTCTAAAGTACCCCGGCACTAAAGTGGTGACGCGAAACGTCGAGGTTGGTTTTAGGGTTTTAGTCGGTAGCTCGCTCTTTACAGAGCAGAGTGCGATACTCACCACCACACACCCCGGTTGAAAAAGTAGTGCGAAAAAAGGTCAGGCTAAGACGAGACTCATTGTTTTATTTTTCATTACGAAGTTTCAATAGCAAGTCGGACATTGGATTTGATGATCGATTTTTTGGTAATAGAGTCGCCTCGCGAAGTTACATGAGATGTAAGAAACATGGGCGAAATGTAGGCAAACAGCAGAACCCCTCTACGTAACCCTTACAGGAGAATCTTCCTTTCTTCTATTCTTCTGTTTCTCTGTTCAACGTCCTGGAGAAAAATCGCTAGCTTGTTATCGATATTGGAAATTCATCTTAAACTCACCTAAGACCAGAGTGGGCCATGATTCCATTCTTGAGGTTAGGCCCTTGAAGAATATCTGGTGGAGGAACAACACCGTCTCGCTGTTCAGAAAGATGGAGTTCACATCCTCGTGGGTGCACGGTGGCTTCTTGGAGCTAGCCGCCATTTTGAATGGCCGGAGGAAACAAGTTACCTGGAGAATGATCTTTTTTAATTAGATGGTCAGGTCAGGACAACCAAAGCTATTTTAACCTTATATAAAAACATCTGACTCATGCGCAGCTTTGTGTACATAAATGCGGATTCAATTGTGAACCTAAACCATCCAGAGACTCATTCAAACACACAAAAAGTTCATCAAAAGTCGTTTAGAAGAAGTTCAGTGACGGACAGAAATACAGAAGAATTACATGATAGCAGTTTAGTGTGTCCTGCCCAATCTCGAGCGCAGTGCCACCAGCCGGGTTCATTTTTTAATATTTTCTTATTGATATTCATGTCAAACACACCAGGTGGCAGAGCCAAGGGCAATAGTTACCTGCATTAGAAGACTCACCATGATTTCCATCTGCTCCAGATATTCCTCCTCAGCCTCAACCATTTTGAAGACGAGGCTGTTCCTCTTTCGCATGCTCTCGGCGTGTGGACTCTTGATGTATTCGTCCACGATCTGCTTCCAGCGGCGACGACACAGCCACCCGCGAAAGAAACTCTGGACAAACGCATTGAAACTTCCCGTTACTTCATCATACTCAGTTATTCGAAGAGAGTATGCTAATACGAGAAGGTGGTGTGTCCTATAACTCTTGGAAATACCAGAAAAAAAATGTGCGTCTTCCAATAGAGACTAGAGGAACTATTCGATCATTTTGTGTTCATAAACTTTATAAATCAGAATATCAAGAGATCATTATCATGGGTTATAGGCGTTATGATTACTGTAGTGTATGTGGATAGTTGGGTATTGTTGCCTGGAGCACATACCACGCTTCAATGGAGGAGGGGCGATCAGTCGTAGTCGGACCATCGGCCGGAGCGGTGGAGCGTGAGTGAGAAGTGTGAGTACTAATACTGTACTTGTAATACAGCTGCTATGACCAAATCGGTAATTTAATCCCTTGATAAATATAGAATGATCCTTCTTCAAGATATTAGGGATAGGAATAAGGCTTGGAGAGTGTATTAAAGAGTAGTTGACATTGACTTCTATAATATTTGGTCTCCATACTATCACATGATTTGGAAAAATAAAAATAAAAACCTCATTCTATTCTTAGTTTTATTCATCTTTACAAGTATTATCCCAATATCCTAATTTTTCGAATCTTTAGCAAGTCAGATCTAAAAGGGTTTTTTAGCAACTTACCTGAACTTTCTTGATTTTCCTGAGTTCAGCGGGGTCTATCTCAGGCGAGTGGCTTGGTGACGAACTGGAGGTGGAAGCAGCCCGCGTTGATGGCTCGTGCTCCTTCTTGTATGTGCACAACTGGTAGGCAAAACAGGACTTTATTACAAGCAGTTAAAATAGTTCTTACAAGAACAAGATTTCTTTATTAAATTGAGGGATAGAGATATCGCGAAACCTCGTGTACGCTCAGGCTGACCACGCTGAAGTTTTGAAATACTGCGCTTTCAAGCGTGCAGTATTTCAAAGGAATAATACGTACTCCCGAAGGTTTAGGCAGAGGAGTATTACTGCTGTACGCCCGTAGTTCGTGTATACGTTTGCCTATAAAGGCATCAAAATAAAATAAGCACCAAAATTTTAAGCAAGACTTCCACCAATATAACAGTGATTTTTCGTTATACGCGTATTTCGGTATACAAACGCGTAACATACATACAAACAAAAATTTTATGGATTTTTTGCTTTTTTAAGTTCTTCTCATAATTTTAACTCATAAATGATCTAATAATGTTACTATTGTTACTATACTGTGCTATTGTCTGGACTTTAAAAGAGACCATGATTCTCTGAGTTTATTTCAGCGTTTCTTCTGAGGTCGTCAGATAGGAAATGCCGGGGCCTAGTTTAAATTTTTTTTTTTTTTTTTTTTATTTCTCACCACAATACAGTTAACATAAGCATTAGCATGGGATTAAAAATTACATAAAATCAATATATTGCGGGAGACTGGTGCCTAAACTAGACGAAAAGCCTGTATTTCAGGACACCAGGTCTCCACTCTTTGGATAATAATTACATTTTACAGTTAATTTTGTACTCGCACACTGACAGATGTGGTGTAACATATTGTGTACTTTAGGTATTAGATTAGTAATTGTTTGTGTGTGTGTGTGTGTGTATGTGTGTGGCTGTGTGTGTGTGTGTGTGTGTGCTGGTGTATGTGTGTGTGTTTATGTGAAAGGCGGGTATGAAATAGAGTAAGGATTGGTGTAGAAAACTGGTAAGTTTAAAAAATTATAAGTGTGCATGTGTGATAGGTTTAGCGAACGGGAAAGTTATACTGGGGCAACGAGTAGTTTTTCCGTGTCATCGTAATTTAACTCCTGGAGCCAACAACTCACCTTCATCTTGCATTTAGTCTTAGTAAGGTTGTAGATAGAAAGCATCCTATTTATCTTATTATAGAGGAAGCCACCAAGGTAGCAGAAGAAGCGATTAGAGAAGGCTGTGGAGAGCTGATTATGATAGCGGTCTACGGGATTAAATCTTCTTTTACCACGAGAAAGTAAGGGGTTGAAGGTAAGGATCCCATGCTGTTTTAGGACCGTTTGTAGTATAAACAGCTGGCGTACTGTTAGTAGTTTGTTTTTTTGGTATAACAGTGTTGTGGGATATCGGAAAGGTAGGAAAGAAGATACCTTTAAAATGGCTCTCTGCGCTCTCTCCAGTTCCAAAATAGTGTATTTTGGAGCACCGCCCCAGGACGTTATACAATAAGTCAGTAGAGACTGGGCGAGAGCAAAGTACACTGATTTTCTAAGCTTTTCATCAGCTACATGTCTCAGGGTTTTAAAGACAAATATTAACTTTCGCAATCGACCACTGAGGGCGTTTATGTGCTCGTGGAATCTTAGGGTGCTATCTATCATTACACCTAAGTAGTGAACAGTGTCCGTTTTGTGAATGCGGGTGCAAACACACGTACTATCATTTTGATCAGTGCAGGAGTGGGCTACTATGGAAAATGACGGTAGTACTGGTGTAGATTGCGTATAATTTTTTAATGAAAAAGTCACATATTTTGTTTTCTCCCCGTTTAATGTGAGAATATTATTGTGTAGCCACTGCGTCACAACGTTAAAACCTGATTGAGCTTGTGCATATACTTCGTTCCATGTACTATCACTGAATAGAAGGACAGTATCGTCTGCAAAGGTTATAATTTTACCTTTAGTCAAAGTGAGCATACCCAGTTCATTGATATAAATAAGGAAGAGTGTCGGACCGAGTACGCTGCCCTGTGGCACGCCGTAAGTGACAGTGCGTTCTTCGCTGATAACATCATCAATTTTAACACACTGGGTACGCTCACTGAGATAGTCCTCAAACAGTTTGAGTTGAACACCCCTGATTCCCAAGCTTTCCATCTTCTTAATCAAGATGGGAACAGAAACCGTGTCGAAAGCCTTGGCAAGATCTAAGAAAATGCCCAAGACCTTCAGACCATTGTCCAAATTTGTGACAACATAGTTTGTCAGATCATGAACCGCATCGGCCGTGGATTTTCCAGCCCTAAAGCCGTATTGGGATGTTGACAAAAGTTTAAACTTTTCTAAATAATCCATGAGCCTGTTATTCATGATCCGTTCCAGTATTTTAGATAGAGCAGGAAGTATAGCTATTGGTCTATAGTTGTTAACACGGCTTCTATCCCCATTTTTGAAGATAGGGTGTATAATTGATTTTTTAAAAGCTTTGGGAAATTGGCCTGTAATGAGGGCAAGGTTACAGATATATGTAAGAGGTGGCACAACAATATCAATGTGTTTTTTAAGAATGTTGCTCGATATTTTGTCCCATCCCATGGCACAGTCACTACGTAGGGACATTATCAGTTTAGCAACTTCTTTTTCATCCGTAGGCAATAGAGCCATAGATTGCGAGCCAAGGAATCTGTTGGTAACCGTTAGAGGGGCACTGTTAGAAGACTTATTAATTATGCTTTCTGCGAGATTTTTACCAATTTCTGCAAAGAATTTGTTGGCTAGGTTAGCAGATTGTAGTGGAGTAGTTGAGAGATTTAATAAATCTGTTGTGTTGTCTTTCTTTTTTGTTCTATTTGTTATTTTGTTTATAGCTGCCCAGAGGTGTTTAGAATTGTTTCCAGCATCACTAATTTCTTGTTTTTCAAAGTCTTTTTTAATCTTTTTCAGTAGTTTGTTGCAGTAGTTCCTATATCGAGTAAAGGACGTTCGTAGAATTACATTGTCAGGCGACTTTTTCAGTTTTTTGTGTAAATTGTCTCTGTGTCGGATACATCGAAGTAGGCCCGGAGTGAGCCAAGGCTTTATAATTTTTTTCTTATTTGGGATTTTCTCAATTTTTGAGTTGGAATCAACCACCTGTGAGATAAGGCTGATCATAAGCTCTGCTGCCACATGAGGATTTTTAGTGCGATATACCGATTCAAAGTCAAGCTGCTTTAATTCCGCATCTATCTGATCATAGTTGAAGCGAGTGGTCGTTTTCTTTGTATGTGTTTTAGGGATTTTCTTTGATAGGAAAAACAAGATGGTTTCATGATCAGTTAGCGCAGAATGGGCTACGTAAGTTGAAGCAGGCAGAGTCGTTTTTAAAATAACATGATCAAGGCACGCTTGTAATCGTGTGGGCAAAGAATGTGCAGGTAGTAGACCATGCGAAGCTAGTAGGTTCAGGTAATTATGCTTGGTTGAGTCAAGGCAACGATCATGAATGTTAATATTTATATCTCCGATGACAATGATATTTTTAAAGTGTGTGATATTCACCAGGATTGTGTTAAGTGAATTAAGAAATGTAGTTATGTGTTTATAACCGGGAGGACGATATATAGAGAGAAGCACTGTGGTTGAGTCAATTGTTATTTGTAGACAATTTGCTTCTAAGATTGGGGGTTCTTCCACAGAAACTGTAATACTTTTATGGACATACACAACTACACCCTCATTTTGTGTTAAATTATTATTAGTCTTAAAGTAGTTATAGCCTTGAAGGTCTGGGATAAACTGTGTATTGGGTAGCCAACATTCAGTCATCGTTATTATGTCCCACTGAACCTTTGTTCGCGCTAGTATAGTGTGAAAACCTGTCATGTTTTTTGCTATACTTCTGATGTTTTGATTGAGAATTTTGAGTGAATTACTTGGATTATGGTTGGGTGGAATGCAGTTATCCAAGTCGCAGGTAGATGAGTCCGACACAGAGATAGAATCTAAATTGTTTATGTTATTTTTTGTGTCGTCGAATTATGTTTATTTGTAATCAATTTAAACATTTTTGTTGAACTACTGGATTTTAGAGAGGTTAATCTATTTTGCCTTGTTATAATAGTTTCATTAGTATTATAGTGTGCAATTAGGTCGTGAAGAAATAGAAAAGCTGGAAAGCAACTCTTTATATAATTTCCCGCAAAATAATATGTATTTGTGCCAACTATGAATATTACTAGAAGGATGTTGTTTGATGTGTAAATTCCCGCAATGCGTTTGTAATTAATTAGTAAAAGTAATATATAGTATGAAAGAAGTGTTTGGTTGTGTAATAAATATATAGTGTAAATAAAATGAGTGAACAATGTAATGATATCACTTTTTGTTTGTCTAGTAATTTTTTGTTGAGTAAAAATCTGTAAGTAGTAATAGTGTTTGTAAATAAGTGAGTTAGTATTAGTTTTTAACATTATTACGTTATTTTTTAACAGATATAAGATACAATTTTTGAGCAATATGTTATGGCGTAAATAATCGGATAATAGTCATTTCTCCTTACGTAGTTTAGCCAGATCTTCATCGGATTTTATAAGCTGACTAGGCATTCCTTCTCTTTCGCGTACGTATACTTTGCCATTTGCGGTCCAACATTGCGTGTAGTCACTGGTTTTTATAAACTCCCTGGCGAGGTAATGAAGGCGTTTTGCTGAGGAAGTAAGTGCTTCTGAAACGTATATTGGTTTCTTAGGTCCTGTGGCTTGCAAATGGGTTGTGTTGAGACGATTTTCCTTATGTTGTTTATTATAGTTTTTAGTAGATTGCATGAATTGCTCTTTTATTGTAGTAGAAGAAAATTCTACAACGACAGTGCCAACTGTCTCTTTTTTGCCTCTAAATCGGAAGACATTTTTTATTTCTGATGGTAAAACTGGTTGGTTGATGATGTTACCGAGGCTTTGTACTAATCCAGTAAGTGTTTCCCTGGTCTCTGGGTTTGAATGTGGGATGTTTCTCATTTCTATTGACGATGATTTTAGGTTTCTTTCTAGATAGTCCACTTTGAGCTCAAGTGTTTTTATAACTGTACCAAAGAGTAGAATAATATACTAGGAAAAGAGAGCCCTCTCAGCAATATTCGTGTCACCACTCACCACAAATGACATTTGTTGAACACTAAGGCCATCTTTTGACGTTTCCCATGTACTGATTGTTTTATATAGAGAGATATATATAGATATGTACGTATCTACGTATATTATATATATATATATTAACCTATATTAGGTTTATATACTTCTGTATGTAGTCATAGTGCATAAAAAAACAAGTTTTTCAGAAATTTCTTTATTTCGGTGCTTTATAATATTTGTTTTTCATAATAAATTTACGCCATTACAATTGACGTCCATTGCATTAATAGTCCTCATTTTACCGCACAGAATTCGATTAACACTTTTGCACTAACTGTAAATCAATATATTTACTTTGTCTTTGTGTGTTTCACATCGAAAACTTACAACTTAACACAATTTCTGAATAATAACGCACAAAATATCACGAAACAGTGACTGAAGTTGAGAGAAAACAACCAAACTTATCAACCACCATATTCCACTTAATGTCGATAAAACAGTAACACTAGTACCAATTCTTGGAATAAGCTCCATCTATGGTATTATGAGGCACAACGCAATAAAACTTATTTTTGTTTTATGGGATTTATCGAGAGATAGCGCTACTGCCTACACAATAAGTATCAAGTATAGAAGTGTCCAGCCCCTGAACTGTACGATTATTGGTACATTCCGCCTGTAAGTTTGTTATCTCTCGCAAAGCATCATCATATTTTTCAGAAAGAAATTGTACACAAGTTCGAATGTCCTGGTTTTGGGTTTGAATTTCTAGGTTTTGGTTGCTAATTCTGATGTTTTGAGACCTTATATCCTCGAGAGCTGAGTGTAGCGAATCAATTTTATTATTTTGGTGGGTCTGTTTTGAAACAAAATCGGAAAACATGGACTTCATATCAAGTAGGTATCATGTTTTCAATGCGCTGTAGCTCGGCATCGTCACCTCGTTTTCTTTTCCTCTGCGTAATATGCTCGCTAGTTTCATTGGAGCTAGCTGTTAAATTTGGCTCGGACTCAGAGTTGCGCAAAGGTGAAGCCGTGGTTTTCGGAGGTGATCGCAACATTATTGTGATATAGGTTTATTCAATAGCCTTACTTATGCTTCAATTCAAAATAAGAATTAGTAATTAGATGCTTATTTGCAGTATTCTATCTTTACTATTAGTATAATGTTGCTCCTTACTCACTCAGCTGATCGCGGAACCTGTTTTTGTATTGCGCACGAGTATCGCACTGTCGCACACTACGCTGCCGCTGTGTAGTCCTTGCACCGTGCGCCGCAGTATGTGTGTGTAGAGGACGGTCATTGACCTCGGCCCGTCACTTGTTGAGTTCGTTGCCACGATGACTCATGCGCCTCACGATGACAAGTTATTTTTGCAATTCGTATAACTTAAAAACTGAGATTACTTCATAGTTGCTTCGAAAACTGAATAACCGATTCATGTACTAGGTAGCCCGTACACGATGCGTCACAACAGTATATATTTTATGGGAGATAAGCAACTTTATCACTCACAGCTGTTTATTTTGTACGAGCACAATTCGTTAACGTGTTTACGCGCCAGTCCCGCAAAGTGGAGTGGAACTTGAAGTGTCTTTAAGTCTATCTAAATCTAAAGAATCTATTTAGAATAATAAATATATTTTATCATTTACTGATTTCGGCCAGATACAAGTATAGTCGCCAGCAGGTCAAAGTATACAAAACTGTCAAATTTCTCCAATTGATTTTAAACCTCCGAGCAATCCGAGGAGACCCACGATCATGTCAATCTCAACAGACCCACGATCATGTCAATCTCAACATTCTCCAGTCTCGTTACCTTATTTGTTGGATACTCACTTCAGTCCTCAACTTCTTGACTTCGTTGGCGAGCTCATCACATTGCTGCGCATACTGCCATCGCGATGTCCTCTCACTCTCCACAACTTGCAGGAGATGCAGCTGCTTCTGCTCCAATTCCTCCTTTTGTAGGAGGAGCTTATTGAAACTGTGAGAAGATTTAATAAATTAAGATTTTGCACTGGTACACACGGCTACACATCAAGCTATACAAAACCAGTATAAGCTGGCCTTGAATTGTGCGGAAAACCTTTACAATGGGAGGTCAGTAAACACTGGTTTTGTATAGGTTGATTTGTAGCCGTGTTTACATACTCATAGATAAGTTGGATATGACTTGACGTGTGAAGGATATTCAATATTGTATTTATTTCGCGCTGAGAAACATTGCCTGTATCATCATCATGTGATAATGTCATGTTATTAATTATTTTATTCTATTGTATTTATTGATTTAGATTAGTTTAGATTTATTTTGTATTTAGATTCATTGCATGCCTACTGGTAAAATATGGCTGTACCTCACGGACGAGAAAAAAAAGAAGGACTCCGCGCCACGCATATCGAAAGTGAAGCACCGTACCGATCTATGTGTGCGTGATGCGAGGGATACCAGGGAAATGAGAATCTCCCCATTTTTTGTAATATATTGAAAGTTTATTTGTTTTTTTAAAAAAAGAGATATGAAGTCCACTTACATTATTTAATTGAAGTTACAAACATATAAGTAGGTACTTAATTAAAACTTAAAGTACAGTCGCCAGCACATCAGGTTTTGCAAAACTGTCAAATTTCTCCAAATGATTTTAAACCTTAAAGTGTTTATGATTAAGTTAAAAATCAACTGAGAAAATTTGTGATATTGTGGTAACTTGATGTGCTGGCCACCGTACCTATTTATTTTGTATGAATGATAAGAAAAACGCTGCTGCAGTAAGTACGTAATTCAATTAATTGCGTTCTGTAGTAATATGGGCAAATTACCTATAAGGAAGATAGGGTGGGTGCGGTAGGTAGGGTAGGTTGGACTTGAATTTGACTTTGAATTTTTGAAATATACAATACTTGCAAAAAATAAAAGAACACATAAAAATGGATTACCCCATTTCTCGGGAAAATTACCCATTTATTTTGCGACAACATTCATACGTCTTTTGAGGTTTTGTGTTCCAATAGTAATGATTTTAAAATGTACAAAAACACAATAAATCAACAATAAATAAGTGTCTTACTTGTGATATGTTATTCCTTGACTCTTTTTCTGGGATGTAGAATTATTTTTACACCATTTCACAACACAAGAAGGCATTATTTTATTTTATTACTTGACGTAAACAGTACCTACAATGACGCCTTAGTGCAGCGTAATGGCGGCCGTTCGGCACCCTTTGATGTAAATGTCTGCGTGAGGCATGTTTGTACACACGGTCACGGTACATACTTAGAGTGCTTCACTTTTGATACGCGTGGCGCGGAGTCCTTCTTTTTTTTCTCGTCCGTGGCTGTACCTATTATTTTATTTATCAACATGTTTATACCCATATTTGCAAAATAAAAATTATCTCATCTTATCTTATCATCATCATCATCAATTTATATATTGTCCCACTGCTGGGCACGGGGTCTGCTCTCAGAGTTAAAGGAATTAGGCGCGACACTACGCTAGCCTCCTTTGGGTAGGCAAACTACACGCCGTCGAGAATATTATCAGGCATGGCCGGTTCCTCAAATTCATATACCTACAAGTTATGCATGCATAAAACAACATTGGAATATACATTTACATTGGTACTTAAATTAAATCAAAACGGTTTGATCACAGATTAAGACTATTTTACTAGTCTGAGGGTTTGATTAATTAAAGCAGGTTTAAGTAGTCAAAAAAAATATTGATTATAGGTAGGTAATTTATATGCTGAAAAAATATTTAAATCGACAAATTTTCTATGATACCTACTTTTAACGTTTAAAGATTTTGTTAGGGATTAAGAGAGGATGCTCTGTCCCTTTTCCGCACAACAAGTGTAAGTACAGAATTAGTATGTTGTACGTAACATTTGATATCAACATGTTCCCATAGACAAATAGAGCACCAAATAGACAAATGAGCATTTGTTTAGGCATAGCATAAACTAAAATAATGCTTACATTACAGTTTTGAAAGCGGCTAGCTTTAATGGCTAGGGCGTCGGACATGTGATCATGTGGTTGCCGGTTCGAAACTCACCCATTGCACTACCGACGTGAACCCACTCGTAACACAAGCATTTAGATTAGTACGAGGGGTTAACAAGAATACTAGTAATGTGCGACCCACATTGCTATTAAGCTTTCTTTAAAAAAAAAAAAGTTTGATGTTTACAATTGGGGTTGTAGGTATTTATGTATGTTTCACATTTGCGATTATTTTCATAACTAAATTTCTTTATTTTGTGTATGAAGTTAGCCTGAACGCAGACGCGCAGAGTTATTTCGACCATACCGTAGGTATTATTTGTGAACCAAAATTGATTTGGTTTTTTGGCTCTATTTTTTTTCAACTATTTAAGAGGCCACAAAAATAATCAATCAACTCGCCTATACCATTACTTGGCTTCGAACAGGTAGGTAGAAAATTAATTATCCAGTAGCTTAAAAGTTCAAACGGTCCGCGAAAATAACAAGACTTAAAATTAATTTCCTGTTTTTACCTTGAACTCTTTCCTATTTACCTTCACACAGGGTAAATGAAAAATATTCAGAATTGAATGTAATGTAATCAGGTTTCTGGGACATCGAGTTTCCCAAGAGACTGGGTCACGAAAATAAACCCAATAAAACACGAGGAAATCAAATTTACGTTGACAGTATTTGAACAAATTGAATAAATCAATGCACGTCTTCTTTTGAAACCTTTGACGCTTTTTTACATGATTTAACGTGGTTTCACACAGGGTTTTCGAGAGAAAGAGAAATAAAATTCAAAAGGGAACATTATGAAATACGAAATGTGGGTGTACATTAGTACACCTCTGCCTAACCCTGCGGGGATTACAGGCGTGATGATGGTATGTGGCATTTCCTATCTGACGACCTCTGAGCAGAAACGCCGTTACATTTTATCACTAAGTATTACAGAGTAGCTGCTATAGTACACATAAAAAGTTTTCTCTATTCTTACATTATAAAGAACCAATTAATTTAGTGTTTTTTATCCAAAACTGTCGTATCACGTTTACAACATTAGCACATGAAACACGTCGTCAGGGAGTCGACGCCATTTTTAGAGTTCTGTACAGCACAAGGGAAAAGGAACCGTTATGGATCACTACGTTGTTCGTTTATCTATCGGTCTATCAAGACCCTTTTACTCAGGAACGCGTGTAGGTATTAAGTTGAAATTAATATCAAATACAAATAAATTTATATAAAAATTTATTCCCCAAGGGCCCGTCGCTCGGAGCTGTAAACATACCAATATCTAAGTTATCGCAATACAAAAAATCGGCCAACTTATGTCGGATATTTTGAATTTCTCAAGTAGGTAAATTAAAACATACCTAAACCTGTTGACCTAAAATCATTATTTGGCAATAATGAAAACCTCACAGCAGAAATAAAGGGAGAAATCAGGAAATCCGACTACATTTGCAGGTACAGACTCGAGAATTCGTCGAGTCCATTCGTATGTATATCAATGCTATAGGAGAACGTTTTTTGATTTACTTTGACTTCAATCTATTCAATTTTCAACTAACTTTTTGCAAACGAAAAGCATGTTCAGTGACTTAATTATTTATGAACTTGATTAGGAAATGTTAATTATTTTGGTAATACTAGCAAGTTTGTAAGGAACCCTCGGTAGGTACGCGAGTCAGACTCGCACTTGCCCTGTTTTTATTAATATGCGGAACAATCACCGCAAACAATCTCGGTGACGAATAGCTTCTATTACATTCTTTAATTAAAACACGTTGTTAGCTTTCATTTAACGCTTTTAATATTAAGTGTAAAACGCCAACAGTACGGCGTCTGGAAGTTGCGGTAGCCTCATGGCTTGCCGGGGTCGCGGATGAATGATTCATCGCTCCCGTAACCCCGGCAATTAAGTGGAGAGGCGTAACACCCGTGTGGGGTTTAGTCGGTAGTCACCCCCGATCTGGGGGTGGAGTCCGACACGCCCCGCCACCTCCCCAAGGTGGCGGAAGTCCGTAAAAGGATTCCCCGCACGTTAAAAAAAAAAAAAAAAAAAAAAAAGCCTCATGGCTAGGGCGTCGGACTTGCGATCATGTGGTTGCCGGTTCGAAACCACTGTAAGACAAGCATTTAGCTTAGCACGAGGCGTTAACAAGAATAGTAGTAATGTGAGGCCGATAGGGCTTTTATTTTAAAGAAAAAAAATTACTCGTAGATACAGACATTGGAATTTTCTGACAACCACGGAGATGATATTATCATTACATTCGTTTAAAAGATGATGGAAATATCGGAGTGAAGCTTTGGCATTGGGTATTTGTATGAAATCATCAGTAGCAGTTTGGGGTCTGGATTTGTGGCCGGTTAATAGCAATAGGCCCATATTTCATGGGACCTAAACCTACCGGTGAAACGTGGCTGCTGCTCTGCTGAACCTTTCAGGGAATACTGGCATAATGGTATGCTATATTAATAGGGATACGTATACTCATCCTTCTCCCCTTATCTCAAATTACTTGCGGTCAGCGTAGTATGATTTTTCTTCCAATCAATTTTACCAGTCGTCATATTTATCATTCACTTCTTTTAAAACCATATCATCCTTCACATAATACATCCATCTTTTCTTCCGTGTCCCTTTCCCTTATAACCATCGATATTCATGCTCTAAATATTCTTAGTAACCTGCTCTTTACTCCTACAAAAATATGCAGAAGAAAACTTCGCAAACCTTGTTTTTACAGCGTATAAAATTTATGTGACTCTTTTCAATTTTATGATGACTGTCTGGGGCTCCCATCTGCTTTATATATAGGTACTATACTTAAGTGTAATACCGAAGTACTTTTAGGAAAAAAAGTAACAAAATGAAAAATATATTGTGCATTATATGAATGTTGTTGCAGGTATAAGAATTGGCGTTAGAAGCGGCGTTAGCCTAATGGCTAGGGCATGGCCTTGCGATCGTGTGGTTGCCGGTTCGAAACCCACCCATGGCACTACCGACGTGAACCCACTCTTAACACAAGCATTTAGCTTAGCACGAGGGGTTAACAAGAATACTAGTAATGTACTGTGACCCACATTGCTAGTAAGTTTTAAAAAAAATATAACTTAACTACTATAATGAATAGGCTAGCTAGTTTACTGTAAATGGCTTATAAATGTTTACCATAAATAGAGCCGATTAACAAAACTAAAATTGTTTAAAAAAGATACAAGCATTTTAATTATTTTAGACAAAGAGCGTAACTACTTATAGTTGTTTGTGCAGTTGTTTTTGCGTGATGCATGTATAAACAGACAGACGGACACAAGAATACCCCTTACCTACCTTCTTTGGTGTACAGATTCAAGTCACCCTGGATGACCCTGTAATAAGCGGCCATTTGTAACAAGGGCATTTACAGTGAGCAAAATATGTTATTTTACGTTTTACGTTATTTTACGTTATTGTATAGCTAATCCATAGTTTTTTTTTTTTTTTTTTATGGGATAACTCGGCAAACGAGCAGGCGAGCTACCTGATGGTAAGTAGTCATCGCCGCCCATGGACATCTGCAAAACCAAAGGAGTTGCAGATGCGTTGCCGAGCCTATTTAGGGAAAGGGAGGGGAAGGAGAAAAGGAGAAGGAAGGGGATTGGGGGAGGAATTGGGCCTCCGGCCCTCTCGCTCACCGAACGAAGCGCAGTAACGAAACGCTACTACTCGGACGTCGGTCTTCTGCGAGACTGTGGTACTTCCCCGGTCAAGCCGGCCCATTCATGCTGCGAACAATATAAGTTGTTCATAATAATTTATTATGAACAACTTTGGGTATGGGACCAACCATAGATATTCTATGGCCATTTTCCTAATTCTTGAGCATTCTTGATTTTGCTCATATTGCGCGGACACAGACGCGCCCCCATGCCACTGCTCCTGTTATTTATATTTCTATGTGACCAACCTTGTACATAACCATGTAAAAAAAAAACATCTGTTCATCCTCCTAGCCGTTTTCCCAACTATGTTGGGATGGGCTTCAGAAGGTTAATATCAGTTTGTAAACGAAGCAATTGCTATCAAACCGCAATCCAATTTCTGGGCCATACCGATATGTTGATGTCAGGTTTTACTGAAAAAAAAACTGCTGTTTTTAATTATGTAAGTAACGTCTGACAGACAAAGATCGTTTTAGATGCACGGAATTTAGCGCAGGAGTTCCTTGTTTAACTGAGATGAGTAATGGAATGGTATTCTTGGAAATTCTCACTGGTTCGGAAAAGAAAATCATCGCTGGTAGGTACTTATGAAGTTCTAGACATACCTACTATAATTATTTTTTATGTTTGAGGCGGAAACCTTCAAAAGGCTGCACGCCTATTGGGGAGTAGGCCGGGACATTAAAACTCCGCCGGTGGCCATCTTTTACATAATGTTGGGGGGATCCGGGAACTAATAAATTCTTCCTAGCTGTGGTCTGTGTTCCTTCATTTGATACGCAGCCTAAAGCCGAGTAATAGAAAGTAAGGACGCGAGCGAATCCGCTGGCAAGACCTAGTTTTAAAACGTACGTTATCAGAATGGGGCGGCCTCGACCCGGTTTCCATGGCAACTAATATGTGGTTTCAAGCTTGCCTGCTTATTAGATGAGGGATCTATCGCATCCAATATTAACTTATGCCTAACAACGTTTAGGTAACCGAGGTAGACAGAATCTAGAATGTTGTGATCAATTCACGCCTTTTTGAACCTTGTTATTGTATGGTTACTATGTGTACCAATCATCCACACACTAAATTATTACATAGCATCACGCCTGTATTCCCCGAAAGGTTAGGCAGAGTTGTACTAATGTGCCTACACCCGCACTTCGCCGGTATGTTTAGGTCCCATACAATAGGGGGCGAGCCTATTCCTATTACATTAAATTATTATTACTGTATGTATAGTATATATTACAATATAATATGACATAGTATAATTTTATGCACCTAACTATGGTTGAAAAAGTTAGTTTCCTTATGTTATTTTTTTTTAACAAGCTTTTATTTAACGTGCAATGTATGTGCGTAGGTATGTACCTATTTACGTTTGTATGGGTCAAATCATACAACTCAATTTTAAACCAATTGAACTGAAACTTTGCATACACGTTTAGTTATATGACAATGCATAGTTAGCTAAGAAACGTCATTCAAAATGTTCTAAATCCAATATGGCGGACTATACATAAGAGCTAGTTTTTTTGGGTGATATACGAGTGAATATTCCATAAATTTTCTATAAAATATCTGGCGGTTAAAGCTATAGGAGCTATAGAGCATTTAATTTCAATCATTTGAAATCAATGAAGCGGATTAATTATTTAGCATATTGACAAACTCAATAGATTCACGGCAAGCATTTCACCCAGCTACTTACAAGATGGCGGCGGTCCCCGAACCCTGAAACTCACGGCAGATCTCTGAATAATTCAGTATCCTTTATTATTAAAGTTACGCAGTATTATTTGGCTGCGAGCTTGGTGAGGCGATGATAAAATTAAAATTTTATGAAACAGCCATGCGGGTAAATTAGGTTGAGAAAACTTGCTCGGCGTCTATTTGAGGGTAGGCATTATCTTGGGACTGCCTCATTAGTTTAGTGGTCCTAAGCGCGGCTTCTACGCTAGAGGTACTGGGTTAGATTCTTCGAGCAAAGTGTTATTGGGTTTTTCTATGAAATTCTCAGTAGCACTTGGAAGTTTGTATATTCTCTGTATTTTAATGTTTTCTGTATTCCCCGAAGGATTAGACAGAGGAGTACTAATGTATGCCTACAGTTTAGGTCCTATATAATAGGAGGTGACCCTTTTACCGTAAACCGTGAGACGAACTTGTGAACCCTATGTAAAAATCCTATCTCAAGTAAATAAAACTACAAACGATTTTGTAATTGGGACCGGCTTTGAGCCTATTCATGTTCACTTAACGCCTTATTGGAGATTCAGCAAACGCGCATATGCGCACTTGAGCGCACAAAATCAATAACTAATTAATATCAGATTTGGCGGAACTAACGCGCAGAGACAATCGGAGGACCGCGGCCGGGTAACTGGTCCTTTGGGTCAAGGCCGGGAATATGGGACGGGTCCTTAGGTACGATACGTTGAGCCTCGACGCTCAATATTATTATTGATAAGCTAATTTTAAAATATTAAAAGCGTATTAAAAGCTCGATTTATTTATTAAAAGCGTACACATACAACTTCAAGCGAATATAATTTTATAACATCACGCCTGTGTTCCCTGAAGGGTTAGGCAAGAGTACTTTGTTGAGGAAAATAATAAAATGAGTTCCGTGCCATGCGATGCATGCGTGCCGTCAGTTAGGACAGGTCAATTAAAAGCTGCTATGGCTCTCTTCAAAAGACCTGTTCAGATTTTGCTCTACTTTGTAAAACTTGCGTGTTTTGAGTGAACATTAGTACACCTCTGCCTAAACCTTTCGGGGTACACAGGCGTGATGGTGTGTTATGTTCTCCATTTCTAGTATTTAGCAAGACAGTCCAGTCCCGCTGTATACCTAGTTCTCGTGTCACGGTCGAAACTAATCCTTGTTTATGTCCCTACAGTAGTCATAGTTATTTATTACCTATGTCACCGTATAATTGTAAATAATCCAGCGAGTTAGTAAACAGGAAATTTTAATTACAATATGACGAGTACATTTACGATATTCTATAGTCAGTTGCCAGGATTTTTTTTATTTGGATGGTTACGATACATTTAGAAAGATGCACTGTTGTATGCAACGCATGTGACGCATGAGGCGTCAGGGAATTGAACCAGCTCCCCAAACATTGGCCGAGAAAAAGTGCCGTCCTGTGTCTATGCATTGAGATGTTGTTCTTTTTAACCGACTTCAAAAAAGGAGGTTGTTATTAAATGTGATCTTCGCAGATTGTGAACCGATTGAGATTTGTATTTTAATCTTACAAAATTGGACCTACTTATCCTACCACAAAATGCTTGAGATTGTTTTTTTTACTAAAAAGTTATAGACATGATTTCAGAAAAAGGTTTACATCAATCACAGTTCGTCGGCATTTTTAGGTACCAACTACCATGTAATGAGAATCAAACCCAAGACCTATTGCTCAGCAATCCCGACCACGCGAATACATAAGATGAATACAGTTATATTTTTACCACAAAAACTAACAAACACAACATTTACATACTCTGTGTTCGCGTAATTGGAGTAACTTGCATAGATATTTCAGATACAACGGTATGTACGAAGCGTAAAGTCAAGTAAATAGGGAAACTCAACACTGCACCGAAGGATATAAATACTAATTTTGTAGACCTGTGGGGGTCGTTACATTGTACTTTCAGAATAATAGACGGGGATTAAACTAAGCAACTAACTAAGAACATAACATATCATAAAATGCCATCACGCCTGTATTCCCTGAAGCAGAGGTGTAGGTACTTAATGTGCATCCACAGTTCGCCGGTATGTTCAAGTTCCATGCAATTGGGGGCGAGCCTATTGTCATTACCGGGCACTTATCCAAACTCCGAGCTGCTACTGACAATTTCATAGAAAAACCCAATAACACTGCTTGAACCCAAGACCTATAGAGTAGCAGTTGCACTTAGGACCACTAGACTAATGAAGCAGTTGGCAAGCTAGCGAGGCTAGCAAGAACCCTAATGCTACACTAATCAATAGAGTACACAAAGATGTTCAAAGTTAATTCCAGCAAGGCATGCGTGCCGTCAGTCAGGACAGGTCAATTCAAAACTGCTATTTCTCTCTTCAAAAGGCCTGTTTAGTTTTTGCCCTACTTTGTAAAACTTGCATGGGCTGGACACTGGACTTTAAAAGAGACCTGATTCTCTAATCTTATGTCGACGTTACTTCACAAAAGTCGTCAGACAAAAATGCCAGAAAAAATACATTCTACAGAAATAAATATTATTTATGATTTGATAGAAATAACAGAGGCTCCTATACCTATAGTTAAAAAAGAAGGGCCCTATTTTAATTGTATCGGAATGGTTATCCAATGACTCGTAGGACTGAAAGATTTGGTAGGGAAAACTGCCAAAAAACAATATTTTGGCGTTATAGAATATATTTAATGTCTATCCCTAATTTTCCTTTCAAAAAACCTGTTATTCACCATCTTTGTAGTGGTTAGGCCAATATTTGCATGAGCACAAACATGAGCCGTGTTGAGCGTTAAATAAAGCCTCAATTTGCTAATGCAGCCTGTTCTCTGTCTACCTACAGAGTATAAATAAATTGTAGGAACATTGATAAATATACCATCTACGCGTTACTTCAGCTAATACACTAGGAGGCAGTGAAAGGGGCTCTCTAAAATGTTAAAATGACGTTCATAGTACTACCAAGTAGTCCATCTGGTATAAATGATTTTTGACTTCATAAAAATCACATGACTCATTAGTCTAGTGGTCGCTACGCTAAAGCAAAGTGTTATTGGGTTTTTCTATGAAATTCCCAGTAGCAGCTCCGAGTCTGGATTTGTGCCTGGTTAATGGCAATAGGCTCGCCCCCTATTACATGGGACCTAAACATACCGGCGTAATGTGGGTGTACATTAGTCCACCTCTGCCTAACTCTTGTAATGTTATGTAAAAATCATAATAACGAGTTGCCCTTCCTGGGAATTACACCCAGAGCGGCACAATCAGCAGCCGTGCTTGACACAACAAGATTTGATCATCTCCCTGAACTATCTCTTTATTTAAAAAAAACCGTATTTCAATAGATTCACTTAGGAAAAAAATACACACTAAACAATAAACACGTACTACTTACCACATCTCGGGTCAGTAAGTTTTGGATACTAAATATGTTTAAGCGTTTTGAAGATTTCACCGAGTTCAGCAACTTTCATTGCTGACTGTACCTGTCGAGGCATGTTTTAATAACCCTACAATGTGCTTACCAGGTAAAAGGTGTCGTAATAAAAGTGTAACAGGTAATTTAAAAATAAATTTTAACCCTCGAAGCGTCGCAAGTCCCGGGAGTGGGTCAGGGACACTCTGACCCAAATCCCATGGTTGCTATGGTTACCATGAGTGATGTTCGAAAATCCATGTTTTGAACTTTCAATTGGATTTTCTAGTTTAGGAAGGGACTGGATGTTTGTTTGTGCTTTTCGTATCGTGTCTTATCAAGGAGAGATCCTTGAGCGACACATTCGAATAGGTTTTTACTTAAAATTGTTATAATAGTAGATAGTAGTGTATATTGTAAATTTTGGCAGAATCCTCTATTTTACACATATTTTTATCTCTCTAAAATCATTTTTTAAGCAAAAAAGTCTATACTCAGTTTTGAATAGGTACAACACAATTTAAAAGGATAAAATATATTTTTGAAATAAAATGAAATTATGCTTATTTTTTATTATTTTTTAGCATTAAATATTGCGAAATTTTCACAAAGAAATGAATTTTCTAATTAAAGAAAATTTCTAGTGAAAGAAAAATTCGATCTCAGGCAGGGTTTGAACCTGCGTCCCTCTGGTTAAGTACACCAGACGCTTTACCAACTAAGCTACCGAGACCTAACCAGAGGGACGCAGGTTCAAACCCTGCCTGAGATCGAATTTTTCTTTCACTAGAAATTTTCTTTAATTAGAAAATTCATTTCTTTGTGAAAATGAAATTATATTTATATCTGTAAATAGATCTTTTAAAGACACTTTTACAAGTCGATTCTTTTCATTTTTCTTTTAAACTAGATGGTACCGACATTTCCTATCTGACGACCTCTGAGAAGAAATGTCGAAACCAATTCAGAGAATCATGGTCTCTTTTAAAGTCCAGACAATAGTTATGTTATTAGATATGCGAGTTTTACAATGTAGGGCAAAATCTGAACAGGCCTTTTGAAGAAAGAGCCATAGCAGCTTTGAGTTGACCTGTCCTAACTGACGGCACGCATACATCAGTCGTCCTGTAGATGAACCATTTTATATTTTAATTGGTGTTACAATTTCTATTGCCATGATCCTAGAATGTGTCATTGACGAACAATTTGCGAAAAAACAAAAACCTATTTTTAATTAGGCGCCCAAGGATCTCTCCAATAATTGTAATAGCAGACTCGGAGTTCTGGCATATATTTGCAAATTCAGTATTTAAAAAAAAATACAATATTATAAGAACCGGTTGGGACACTTGTACTGCCTTATTAGTTAGATCCCCAGGTCGAGCAAAATATTATTGGGTTTTTCTATGAAATTCGCAGTAGGAGCTCGGAGTCTGGATTTGTGCCCGGTTAATGGTAATAGGGTCGCCCTAATGGGACCTAAACATACCGGCGAAATGTGGTTGTACATTAGTACACCTCTGCCTAACCCTTCGGGGAATACAGGCGTGATGATGGTATGTAAGAACCGGTTATATCAATTTACCTACATGTCATGGTTACATCATACACACTTAAATCAATTCTTTCCCCCCAAGGTCGTGTATGACGGGTTGATTGTCATCAAGGATGTCACAAATGATGTTATCGCGTGCCGGTAGCACATAAAACGTTCAATATTTATTTAGTTTTTACGTAAGTATTGGTGGAGATAGAATACCCTAGCGAGGTCGGAATACCAAACACCCCAAATAATAATCAACGATGATAAATTTACGCACCATCGACTTACTATACTACGAATAGTTCATCGGCGCGCGCTAAAACGGTTAAGGAAAACATCTTGAGGAAAGATTTTCTCGACGGGGTGTGAAGTCTGCCAACCAGCATAAGGCTAGCGTGGATGACTATAGCCTAACCCACCTCATTCGGATAGGATAGGATGATGAATGAATTTAGGTGCACTATTACAATAAAACCAAGTAAAAAAGCGCGTCCGGCGTCCGGTGCGAGCTCCATAACTGCGTCCTTGAAAAATGTTCTAATCTTAATCTAGTCATTTCTGCGCCCTTCCAGGGTCTACGCCCTGTGCCTAGCACCGCTGGCTGGCTGATCGAGAGAATAGCTGGCAGGTGGTTTAATAGTCTTTGGCTGGCAGGGAACTCAATGGCAGGGGACCGACATGGTCCTCCGTCTTCTGTGGCATGGAGCATTTATCCACGGGGATATCCACACAGGAGAGATGGGTAAAAAGGTGGTCTACAGTACCTGGCCTCTCTTATGGCGTCAACCCAGTGAACACAGTCCACCTCGGAGGCAGCTCGCATCTCATACTGTCGCTGGTTCTCCCTCCGGTATGATATGACGAAGCAGAACTGTTGGAGACATGGTAAGATTGTATTAGGCTTTGAACTGTAGAACGAAATCAAAATAGTATTTTTATGCACCGTTTGTTAGCAAATAATTGAGCCAGATTGTAACATTCGAAACAGTGTGAAGTGGCAATCAAAATTTCCAATAATTTCTTTCTTTAATTCAACTACGATCACTGAAAGGTTTGCTGGAAGAAAACTCAATTTTGAGTTATGCTCGCCTTTAAAACTGTCAAATTCCTCCAAATAATTTTAAACCTTAAATTGTTGTTGATTCAGTTCAAAATCAAATTATAAATATTGACAGTTCGTGGTAACTTGATGACTAGATTGTTTTATAATTATTTTGTAAATATGTTTTCTTTGTACGCACGGCTACACATCAAGTTATACCAAACCAATATAAGTTGGCCTTGCATTGTACCTACGGAAAACATTGGGAGGTCATTCTAAACTAGTTTTGTATAACTTGATGGGTAGCATTGGTACAATAAAGAATAAGAATAAAGATATAAAAAAAAACTAACCATTACTGAAGCGTTTCTCTCGATGGGTGCTTTGCTGACCCGCTCGCAGTAGGACCCCTCCAGTAGTAACACCCCGGTGGGACGCGTGTTGTTCTCCGATTCGTAGTAGAACAGCATGTTCTGTGTAAGATATAGATATGTATTATTGACTAGAATATGAAGAAAATTATGAAAATATCACCTAAAGACCTGACGTCACCTAAAGACATTAAAATGTTGAAGAGAAGTTCGACATCACAGGCAGTGATCTCGGTAGCTTAGTTTGTAAAGCGTCTGGTGTAATTAACCAGAGGGACGCAGGTTCAAACCCTGCCTGAGGCCGAATTTTTCTTTCAATAGAAAATTCATATCTTTGATAAAAATATGCATGCAATGTTTACATTATTATTATAGAGTAGCCGTTTCTCGCGGAATCACTCGCGTCTCAAAAGGATTTGCTTACGTATCAACATGAAATATGCAACAGATTTTAATTTAGACCTCCAGCAATACAACTGTGAAAACTTCATCAAATTTCGTTTTTGCATAATGCGTGTACGCACGGCTACACGTCAAACTATACAAATCCAACTTGTTCTGGCCTCTTATTGTATGGAAGATACAATGCGAGATCAGCTTATACTGGAATTATATAGGTTAACCTGTAGCCGTGTATACAAACATACAAAGACAGACATAAAAAAAAATTTTTTTAGCTGTCTTATGAACGTCATAATGTTTCACCTGAACCTTTTGTAAGTAATAAAAGCCTTTCATTATGTCACTAGGCTTTGTCCCGTAGAACTGTTACAATGCATTCTATGCAAGCTAAAACCTTGGGAGAGAGATCTGTCAGAATACCGTTGTAATAATTTTGTAGACTTAAATTGGTGGAGTTTATATATCCTCTTATGGCTAAACGTTCAGTCTCGCGAAATTATTGTTTTTTGGCTTTTCGCAAATTGTTCGTTTATAACAGTTTATAATACATTCTAGGTAGGTACCTACCTAAATGACAGTACAAATTGCTACATCAACTTATTTACAATCGAATACTAAAACTTTAAAAAAATCTTTATCTTAAAACTTTTGTTAAGAAACCAGTAAATCGTTATCTTAGCAGAAAGTAGTGTAAAATAGAGGATTCAACCAAAAATTTCAATTTTCACTACTATTTCTGATTATCAACAACCCATTACATTGTCCCACTGCTGGGCACGGGTCAGGATTGGGCTATAGCGCACGCTAGCCTACTGCAAGTTGGCAAACTACACGCCCTTAAGAAGATCTCTCTCTCGTGCAGGTTTCCTCACGATGGTTTCCTTCACCAAGCGTGATTAATTAATTAATACACACGTGACTTTGAACAGTCAGAGGCCTTGGATTCGATCTCGAGACTATTTATTTGGCAGTGCAATGGTCATATCACTAGGCTATCACTGCAGCAGCATTATTACTGTTAATATAATTTGCTGTGCCCTACAGGGTCCATGATTATTCCAAGATTTTAAGCATAGGTAGGTATAAAATATGACATTGTGAAATGGATATATGATAGGAATATGAATAATTATTAAGATTAATGCGGGTAGATACGGGTATATGGCTAGTCATGTATATGACACAAAAGGTTATATAATATAAAATTTATAATAACTCAGCACAAAGCTTCTTAATTGGATGGGTACCGTTGTGTGCTTTTCATTCGAAAACATTAAACCACAAAAGGATTCCAATCAGTTAAGTAATTGCCCGTTTAATATGTTAATATGCTTTCAATATAAAATATGTAGGTATTGCCCACATAATATAGCTATTATAATTATGTGCATGCCGACACTAATGTATGGTAGTCAAAGTTGGGTATGGCCGAAGAAACATGAAAGCAGAATAAATGCTGTAGAGATGAGAGCTTTAAGAAGTATGTGTGGTGTTACGCTGAAAGAGAGTGAGAAACAGTGTGATAGGGGAGCGTCGAGGAGTGAAAGAGGATGCAGTAACCAGGATTGAGAAAGGTATGTTAAGTTAAGGTGGTTTGGTCATGTAGAGATAATGGTTGAACGGAGACTAACGAAACAAGTATATATGGCGAGTGCGGATAGACGAGTGGGAAGGGGACGACCTCGGCGAACGATCCGCAACAAAATTGCGGATGTTCTTAAAAAAGGCCAGATTCCAAACACCCTAAACCAACGGTTATGCATGAAGAGATTAATGAATGTTAATGAAGCGAAAGTCGTGTGCCAGGATTGTGGCAAGTGGAAATCCATAGTCTCTGCCTACCCTAATGGGAGACAGGCGTGACAATATGTATGTATGTATGTATAATTATGTAGCACTTGTTATGTAAGTACTACCTGTTATGATTAAAATAGTGGCTCTACCATCAGTTAACGCGTTTGAAATTCGCTAGCATCTATCGAAACACGTGTGTTACGCAACGATGGGAATGCATGACGCAAATAGAAATCTTAACCCCTACTAAAGAAGAAAGATTTGTTTGTTTGTAATTGATAAACTTGGATAATTCTGAACCGATTTTGATAATTCTTTCATCGGATAAGGCTGTATTCCACCACGCTAGCTTACTGCGGTTTGGCAGACTTCACACGCCATCGAGAAAATCTCTCAGTCATTTTAGCGCGTGATAATAATTAAGTATTAATATAAGCACATGAATTCGAAAAGATAGAGTTGCATGCCTTGGATTTGACCTCGAGACCTTTGACATGGCAGTCCAATGGTCATATCACATCTTTCATGATTATGATTACGATTGAATAACCCAAAAAATCTATCCAAAGAACCTCTTTGGTTCTGGTAGGTACCTACTTTCATTCGTCTTTTGTTTAATTCCCATCGTGGGAGAGTTAATAAATATATAATTAACCCTCCGTCGCTGTCCTACTTACAGCTTTGTCTTGTAATGACGACAAGTTACACAAAAGACTTTATCTAAGCTAAAAACCTATAAGAATCTAAGGCTTATAAATTAGCTTTTCTGTTAGATATGAAATGAACTCAGTTATAGTGTTTTAAGTAAGTATTTCAGTTAATAAAACGCAACTACAAATCTTTTTTTAGACAGGATAATTTGCTTGTTTAATATTTATTTTTTATTTTTGTAGTTTTTTTCGTAGTTAGGTTTTTTCCAGTGCAGTGATAGCCTTGTGATATGAACATTGGACTGTCAAGTCCAAGGTCACGAGGTCGAATCCAAGGCACGCACCTCTGACTTTTCGAAGTCATGTGCGTATTAATAATTTATTATCACGCGCTGAAACGGTGAAGAAAAACATCGTGAGGAAACCTGCATGCCTGAGAGATTTTCATGACGGCATGTGAAGTCTGCCAACCCGCAGTAGGCTAGAGGGATTGGGCTATACTCCGCCACGCTAGCCTACGTGGCGGACTATACCCTAATCCCTCTCGTACGAAGAGGAGACCCGTGCTCAGCAGTGGGACAATGTAATGGGATGATGCTCAGTTAATTCATTGTTTGTAACTGTTGATTTTCCTAAATAAACAATAAGCATACCATCATGCCTGTTTTTTCCCGAAGGGTTAGGCAGAGGTGTTTACAAATATTTATTTTAATCGAAAATCGAACACAATTCTGGTACACGTTCGTACTGAGCTTGTAAAACAATCGTTTGTTTATCGACGCTACGTCCACATTGTCAACGCAACGCGTCGCTGTTCCGCATCCGGCATTATGCGCGCTCCATTTCCTCACAAATCCGGTCTCCGAGGATTTCCTTTGTGTTCGAAGCTAGTGATAAAATGTAAACAGTAACATACTATTGCTGTTTACTTCTCTTTTAGGCTTACTAAGTACCTACTGCTGAGTGCTACGCTAGAGATCATGGAATCTAACTTCAGATAGAGCAAAGTTCTATCGGCTCTTTCTTTGAAATTTTCGAAGGCGAAGTTGTTTAGTAACTGCGCTGATCAACAGATCTGCAAGGCTTCCGTCATGGTCGTGGCGACTAACACTATTCCCTTGGCTGTGACCATAGGTAAAGGGAAGGCAAATGCAGTTTATAGTCGGTAGAGTCCGTCATATTCTACCGTCTCCTCAGTTGACGGACGACCTATGAGGATTCTGCGAGGCAAAGCCCCTCCGACGGCCCCGGTTGTCATAAAAACACCTATATATATAGTGAGAAGCCCAAAAAGTCTGACAACCAGTCTATCCTTCGAATATCAGTGTTGCCCAGAAATTGGGTTGAGGAGGTCTGTTTGCAGCCTGTTTGTGTTCGACTTTCGCGCGTAAGAGCCGTTTGTAGAGGTTCGGCAACGCAGCAGCAACTCCTTTGGGGTAACCGGCGTCCATTGGCGACAATGACTACTTCACGTGGCTCGTCTGGTCAGTTGCAGTTATATACAAGGTGGAAGGGACATTGACGCAGAAACGCTTACCATGAATTCAGTACATGATTCTAAACCCCCTTGCGTAGATATTTGTCTGAATTCATGGTAAGCGGATGTGCGTCGATCTCCCTTCCACCCTGTATATAGGTTTATTGGTAAACCACTAACACTTATAACTTGCAGAACTGACACCATAAACAACAACTTTTGTTCTATGATGTTGAAGAAAAGAAAAGCAAAAAGAAGCTTTGAAATTAAACCACCTACTCTTTACGGATTTTATCGCGTTATATTGATATTATTTAATTCCCCTAATTTCGTTTCCTTTAGCATAGCATCCATGGTCACGGGTGGACTCAAAACGGGTGGTGAAAAACAAGATTTCGTAGATTTCTAACCTAACCTAACACATTTAAATTCCCCCGTCGTCCAAACCCTGCTCTACTCTCCTGCCTTTTCACGAGATATTATAATTGTTTCTAGTGCCGTCATTTGCCACTCGTAGAGTTCGTAAACATGTGTTGAAATTAAAAGTTTAATAAAATATTTAACCTTAAAATTTTATAAATTATTAAAAGTCACAGGACAAAGCTATTATTTGTGATGTCCTGAGAAGTTGTTAGTGTTGTACCGATATCCCCATACGTTTAATATTTACTGGTTAAGTCGGCACAAATTAATTCCATCCATTTTCAAATACATACATTCTAATCTTTCGATATCAGCCAATAGATCGAGATCGATGAAAGGAAGAGAATGAAGGCTTATCGAGCATCCCCAATCGTTCGTGACGAAGGCTCTCGCATGAATGCGTCGTGAGCGTACTTTAGCCGTATTATCTGTAATCCTCTTGACAGAAGTACTCCTAAACGGCATTAGAGCGAAACTTCGATCCTCTTACAGCTGAGGATCTTAGACTCAAGTGTTTTTTAAGCCCGTAACACACTTATATAATAAAATTGTAAGTGGCTGATGTCTGTCCATAGGAGATATTAATATGAGGGCTCTAAATAAAACCGTCTTCTTCAACCTTCTTCAATCCAGTGCTGGATGTAGATCCCTTCATAAACACGCCATCCCGAATGAACTTGGGCCTTCGGCATCAAGACCTTTTATAAGAACAATGGAAGCCAAAACAATTATTATTATCTTTATTATGAGCCTGTAGTGTCCCACTGCAGGGCAAAGGCCTCCCCGCTCATCTTCCACTTCTCTCTGACCGTTGCTGAAGAGGACCAGTCTTTTTAAAAAGAGTCCAAGAGTCCTCCAAAACAGTCATCTTTAGAATTTTGCGTGTCTTTCAGTACCTATGTTAGTACGCGCCACACGCAAAAAATATTGCACGAAATTGGATGCAGTTTTCACAAATAGGATACTCTAAGCTAAGTCGCAGTACCTACTTATCTAAGTACAGATCTAAGTACCTACTTAAATCCTTTTGGGATGCATGAGGAACCGCGGGCAACAAATGTCGTTAATAATAGTTTACCTGATACAGAATGAACCACCGCAACTGCCATTTGGTGTTGTCAGAACTTCGTTTGTGTAGGTAGCCAGCCTGAAAAAATATAACAATATTAATGGGAATGAGGTGGCAAAAATCTGTGGCTAATCTCGACTGGGTAGTACTGGGTACTTATATTCTGTAACCAGTGAAATTACTGGACAAATAAGACTTAGTAGTACTTAGTAGTGTCACGCTGGTATGTCTACATGCCATCATGAATGGGATGGCACGACCGGGGCAGTACTACCCTCCCACAGAATGTCGACGTCAAGTAGCAGTGTGCATACTGTTGCGTTTCGTACGGTGAGTGTGGAGCGCCGGAGGCCCATCCAGCCTCAGCCCCCTTCTTTCTCCGTCCCCTCCCTTTTCCTTAAATAGGGTTGGCAACACATCTGCAACTCCTTTGGTATTGCAGATGTTTATGGGCGGCGATGAATACTTACCATCAGGAGGCTCGCCAGCACGTTTGCAAGCTATTTAAAGAAAGCCTTAACAAGCGGGGTATCTAGATGACAACGCGCGAGTATGTACACACGAGTGCAGATCAGCCTATACGAATCCAGTTTAAGCTGACCTCGCAATATATGGGTTTCATACGCAATATAAAGCCAGCGTAAACTGGTTTTGTGTAGGTTGATGTGTAGCCGTGCGTGCCACTTTTGTTGCTGGCGTCTATATGCTTTGATTGCCGTTTACCATCATGTGGTATTGCGATGTCAAATCCTGCAGCTTATTACAGATAAAGTGTTAAGCGTTTAATTATAAACTTGGTAACATGGTCCTTATCACAAGTTATCTATACCTATATTTAAATATGGTACTAGTTACTAGTGCATGACATGACTGCCTCGTTGGTCTAGTGGTCCCAATCGCGACTGCTACACTAGAGGTCTTGGGTTCGATCCCCAGGTCGAGCAAAGTGTTATTGAGTTTTTCTATAAAATTCTCAGTAGCAGCTCGGAGTCTGGATTTGTGCCAATTAATGGCAATAGGCTCACCCCCTATTACATGGGACCCAAACATACCGGCGAACTGTGGGTGTACATTAAGTACACCTCTGCCTAACCCTTCGGGGAATACAGGCGTGATGGTATGAATAACTAGTGCATTTTTAGCGGTATCTTAACTTAAATCCTTGATGTAGCAACAAACCTGTGAGTGGTCGTATTGTGCTCTGTCGGAGAGCGCGATCAACTGGCTATCAGTCACGCGGATCGACCGCTGAATCTTTGGGCTCAGCATCATGAAGCCTTTCTGAAACAACCAAATATGATTTATAAATCTACATAAAGCTTGAATATTCGTAGATTATGTGTTTCAGTACTGGAATAATTAGCGAACTTGCTTAGAAATGTATGTACATAAATAAAGTATCGAAGGGATGGCTTTTATAGAGCTGTTATCCACAACTCCATGCCATAGAGAGTATTTTGCGTGCGAATTAAATACCTATATAAATATTACTTTACCTAATTAGCATCGTCATAAGTCTAAGAATGTGGAGGGATGGAGGGGTAGAGAAAGACCAAAGAAAAGATGGATGTATTAGGTATGTTAAGTCAGATATGATGGAAAAGACATTAAATGATGAGATGAAGACTAACAGGGATGAATGGAATAAAAGGACATGGTGCGCCCACCACAAATAAAATGGGAAAAGGGCAGGAAGATTTAACTTAACTTGATAACTTTTCCGAACTACGAAATCGTACTTAGTTCGGAAAAGAAAAATTTTATTTATTTTACCTAGCGGAGGAAAAATATACCTACGATACAGCTAGCAATTGCCGTTATTTTTAATCGTTTCAATGATACAATGGTTTTTTAAAATATCAGTGGCCAAAAATGATCTATTATAATTGTATGTGGAACACAATCATTAATTATATTTACTTCGTCGGGTAACGCCTCGCCCGACGGTCCTAGTGATTTATTTAATTATTATATATTATATAATTATGTATATTGTTTATCACATTATTCTACAAAAAGTATAAATATCGATTCAGAACTCACCTTTACCTAATCGTATTCATATTATCTATAATACAATTATCTCATATACACTACAAGATCACACGCAGGTAACGTCCATTTCAAGTTCAACAACAATGGAAACAACATTATTTATAGAACACTTCGATCTCACACAAGTCAATAGATGAACAGACAACACTTTATAATAACAATAGAGAAAACGAAACAACGATTAATATTCAACTTTAAAGATTATTTACACTAGTCATAAGCACGAAATGTTATGAGCGCCTGTTGAATTTGTAAACGCAAATGTTTGCGGTCACGATTTTTGCTTACACTAATATTATAGGCTCGATAGTTATTTAATTAAGCGTTTTGTTCAATTTAGAATGATGTTTAGTTGATAAGTCTGTCATTGGTTGGTATCGCCTGGTTTGTCAGCATGGCAGCCAAGGGCTGCGAGGTGTTGCGTGGCAGACAGCGACGGTTAGACTGCCGGGCCAGCACCTGTAGCTGAATCGACCGTTGCGCGCGTGCGTGCCCTTGATGACGTACGAGAAACGCCATAGAATAAAGAAAAGCTAGTTTTGGCATCTTAAATAATTATACATTCAAATAGCTTCAGTAACACAATATTCAGATTGCTCTACCATCGCACCGAATTATGAAAAAAAATAACAATATCCATAACTTTATTAATGTTTAGAGAAAAAAAATGTAGAAAGTCCTTTATCAGATGTGCAAATGCCTTTGCCTTTGCTAATTATAAAATTTCACATTTGGATAAAATCCTCTCAGAATGGTTACGAACATAAATAACATAAAATACCATCACGCCTGTATTCCCCGAAGGGTTAGGCAGAGGTGTACTTAATGTACACCCACAGTTCGCCGGTATGTTTAGGTCCCATGTAATAGGGGGCGAGCCTATTGCCATTCACCGGGCACAAATCCAGACTCCGAGCTGCTACTGAGAATTTCATAGAAAAACCCAATAACACTGCTCGACCTGGGGATCGAACCCAAGACCTCTAGCGTAGCAGTCTCGATTGGGACTTGGAGTATGTATTTATGTTCGTAATAAATACATACTATATTCCCCGAAGGGTTAGGCAGAGGTGTACTGTTATCGAACCCATGACCTCTAACGTAGCAGGAGCGCTTCGGACCACTAGACTAATGAGTTTACGCTTACGAATGAGGTCATATTAGAGGTAAATACCATTGAGTAAGGTCATATGTAGGTAGTAGGTAAATACCATTGAGTAAGTAGGGAACATACCCTCGAAAAAAAACTTATTTAATTATTATAGGCAACAGGCTACTTATCTCTTTATCCCCTCAGTTGTAGTAAACACTTCATTTATCATAAATTATGTATATATAAAGCAGTAGTATGCAAAAGGGATGATCCAAAATTTAAAATAGGAACGTTAAGAAAACAAATGAGAATATCGTAATCAAAGTTTAAAAAAATCTGGTAGTTCTGCCACTTTTTTAACTCTGTGTATGTTCAGTGAGTCGCAGTTTCCGCGGCAATAAAACTCCCGTCCTCACAGTATCTTTATGTTACACGCACCCTGACTGAACCGGCTACATACCTTCACGCAATACAACCCTATCTATGTAGAAAACTAGGATGTACGTTATAAAAATATCTATCGAGATAAGTGAGGTGTGTCACTTGTTAGTTTCTCAAAGGTGCTACCATTTTTTCGTGCTTTACAAATCCAGTTTACGCTGGCCTCTTTTTGTATGGAAAGCCTATGCAATGCGAGATCGGCTTTAACTGGAAATGTATAGGTTCACCTGGTTTTACCTATATTGACGACGACGTCATGGTTTTTCAAACGTTTTTCAAATGGTTTTCAAACGTGTTTTTGTTGTTTTCTATACTTTGGGAGGTTTCAAATCTTTACCAAATTTTAATGGAACCAAACGGAATTCCAAACCAAACAGAGTTCCAAACCAAACGGATTCCCGTTTAAAAAAGAATTTTCAAAGAGGTAACAAAATATATGAAAAAATAAAGTCTTATTGAAAACTTCCTCCTTTTATGAAGTTGGAAACCTCCTTTGCCTTGAAGTCGGAAAGCACATGAGACTGCCGAAAGCGATAACGGTACCTATACATAATAAAAGGTAAGTACAATACTAAGTATACCTTATCATAAAAGAAAGGGAAAATAATGTTTTACAATAATATATGCATGCATACATGCACGAACACAAAATATGCAGATACGTACTTACACACACGCATCCCTCCCTTTCCCTAGAATTGACAACTAGGAATAATAGCCTCGTGAAGTCCGGCAACCTAAGTATCCACCAGCCTGGTTGTAATACTTTTCATAACTGAAAGGAGACTTGTGCCTAGCAGTGAGACTATACATGGGTCGAAGGTTTTGGTTGGTTTGTTTTGGCTAGTTTTTAAGCAGAAACAGTTTGCGAGCTAGTAAAAATAATAATAATCCCAAGGGTATACATATCAAAATCTAATGAGGGATATCTGTGTCCGGGTAAATAATTCCTTGTGGAGAATATTATGTTGTACACACGGCTTCACATCAAGCTATACAAAACCAGTTTAGTCCTAGCTCCCATTGTAAAGGTTTTCCGCACGATTCAAGGCCAGCCTATACTTGTATCGACTAATCTCGCATTGTAAACACTTTCTGTACTTTACGAGACCAGCCTTTACTGAACTTGTATAGCTTGATGTGTAGCCGTGTGTACATAATTACACTAGCATTTTATTGATATACCGCGATCTGCAAAAAACTTCTATACGAACTCATAAAATAGTAGTTTTTAGTAGATTTTTTTAACAAAATGAGTGGCAATACTAAATTTTTCCTGTCACGCGTCAAAAAATCTCCGGAACATTTCCCGTACCGTAATAAACAATAATTGAGGGTAAATAATACAACAAGTCAGTTTGTTATTGTAACTCACACTACTGGGTTCCTGGTGCAGACAGCTATTCTCAAATATAAAAAACGTGTTTCTAGCACGACCGGCGTTCCGTGTGATGTGCGTTATTTAAAATCCACGCGTTATGGCATCTGGGTCTAAAAATGATATAGTCAATAGATTGCTTAACGTGAGGCTGGACGATGGGGGTGGTGGGGACGAGTTGCCGCCGCAGAATATGCTGCCGTCGAACCAGCAAGCGCGGCAGCTCGGACAAATACAGGAGGAAGAGAACGGCCACTCGAGTGACCCTGTAGCTTCATCATCAGCTATAGAAAACCTACAACCCATCAATAACACTGGCGGCCGCTTACACAACTGGCAGGCGACGAAAACAACCGTAAAAGAAAGATTATCCTTCCTTTTCAACAACGAAATCTTATGTGATGTACATTTTATCGTCGGTAAAGATGCAAACCAGCAGGTCATCCCTGCACATAAGTTCGTTTTATCCGTGGGCAGTGCGGTGTTCGATGCCATGTTCAACGGAGTGCTAGCTACTAAGTCTGATGAAGTTGAGCTACCCGATGTGGAGCCCGCGGCTTTCCTACACTTACTAAAGTTCCTATATTCAGATGAGGTCCGAATCGGACCAGAGAGCGTCATGACAACGCTTTATACAGCTAAGAAATATGCTGTGGCAGCCCTAGAAGAACATTGTGTGGACTTTTTAAAGAGTAATTTGGGCACAGACAATGCGTTCCTCTTGTTGACACAAGCAAGGTTATTTGATGAACCGCAGTTGGCCGCATTGTGTTTGGAGATGATAGATAAGAATACTGCTGATGCATTAAATGCTGAAGGGTTTACAGATATTGACCAAGATACTCTTAATGCTGTGTTGGAGAGGTATGTTTGTTTTATATTATTATTTATTATTTTGTAGTGAATTGTTTTAAATATTCTGTTTTGTTTTACCTATTTAAATTACAACAAACTTTATTAATTGAGAAAACTTTATTATTTATTTAAATTGAATACATGATCAATTGTTAAAGTTAAATAATTACTTAACTTTTTATAGTGATTATAACAACTTTTATAGGCGACTTTGTCTGGGCATAGTCATCAGCCTAATAATTAATTAAATTAGGATTGCCCTTGAATAATTATATTTTTAGCTGCTGAATGACATTAATATGCCATAATACTAATTACATACCTAGTTGTCTTTACTGACATTTCTGATAACGTAAACAAAGTACTTCAATTTATATGTACAATTATCTGATAACTTGATTTCTTAATTAGGTATCATAACTTAATCTTAGGAATATGAAGGTTATAAGATTATATATCATACTTGATACTTAAACTGCTTCATTGGTTTATTGGGCATAAGTGTAACTGCCATGCTAGAGGTAGTCCTGAATTTGATTCCCAGATTGAGCAGTTTAATAGGATTTTTCTATGAAATTCTCAGTAGCAGCTCGGGGTATGGACTTTTGCCTTATTAATGGTAATAGACTCCTAATAGGACCTAAACATACTGGATGACCTGTGGGTGTACATTAATACACTTCAGCCTTGCTCTTTTGGGAGGTGTAGTGTTATGTTTTTTCTTGATAATTATGCAGGTACAGGAGATATCCTTTATTTTAAACAAAATTTAAAATTTGCAAAACCCCCGACAGTTGCTTTATATCTCGACCGATTTTCATCAAACATAGCTAAGAACACTCCCGACTAATTCACCTATCAAACAAAAAAACTAAATACAAATTGGTCCATCGGTTCGGGAGCTACGATGCCACAGACACACACACACAGACACGTCAAACTTATAACACCCCATCGTTTTTGCGTCGGGGGTTATAAAGTTAGCTGTTTTATTGATTTTGTGATTATAAGTGTGGTTGCTGAGCTCGAGCTTCATGTTTGCTTCATAGGTTGAGCCACTACTCAACTGGGAAAATCAATATCATATCATCTACTCAACTTGATGTTGAATTTTTAGTCCACAAATGATATGCACATGCTAATGCACAGCAGCTCCTTATTACATGGACCTGTGAATGAGTATACCTCAGCCTTACCCTCTGTAGATATGAGTGATGGTGCATTATGTTTTGTAGTTATCAAATGCTTTACATAGTTTAGCTATTTGCCAGACAATGTTTTTTATAAAATACATAATGAATTACTCTGAACATAATTAATCTTATTCTGAATCACATTGCATTCCTAAAATGCCTTATAAATACTCAATTGCCAGATAGGCATGTGTTGTAATAAATACTTCACATGAACAGTTGATAGTAACATAGGTTGTTGTCATGTTGCCAGCTGTTGTTAGCAGTGCCAATGCCAAAATTAATGTATACTTGTGTAAAACATGTCTGTTGACATGTTGTGATGTGTAACATTTGTTTTTTTTTGCCATGACAACATCAGATTTGTGTATAGGGCCGTTTCACCTAGGGGTACCTTATTAGGGTTACCAGGATTTTTGAGCTCTTCTCAGGATTGCGGTTGGATTTTGGAAATCTCAGGATTGGTATTGGTATAGCGGGCTATTTTCCGCAACTCCACGACAAAGCGCGTATTTTGCGTGTGGGTGGGACGATGTTGGGTTTTTAATCAAACCACCCCAACTCCTCGAGAAAGGCCGACAAGCGGCCAATGTTGCCTACGGCCTCTCGGAGAGTACTCGGGTTGCCGAGGTACTTTGCCCTGTATGTGGCGACACCAGGACAGTGCAGGAGCACGTGAGCCGCTGTCTCGTCAGCTCCCAGGCAGGCTCTGCAAAGGGGGCTGTCTGTGATACCTATAACAGAAAGATGCTTTTTGAAAGGACCATGGCCAGTAACGGCACCAGTGACTGTCCTCAAGTGTTGTTTGGACAGCTGTAGTAACTGCCTGGTGATGCGGTCGTCAATGGATGGGAGAGCCTCCTTAGCCTGCCTACAGTCACCATGGTTTATCCAGCAGTCGTTGTGCCTGTCCCTAGTGCGTTTTCTTACTAGGGTGCGTATCTAACCGAAGGGGAAAGGTACTATGGGTTCAGGGCCCACAGCACCTGCGGCTGATCCCCGGCTAGCAAGCTCGTCCGCTGCATCGTTGCCTCGGGAGTTGCTGTGTCCTTTGATCCATTGGATGGTTATTTTATTTTGCTCACCTACCTGATTTAGTCTTTGATGGCATTCGTATATCAACCCCGTATTCACCGTGTGGCTGTTCAAGGCTTGCAGAACTACCATGATGTCTGAGAGTATCGAATAGGGTAATTCTTTACCTCCGTTGCTGCAATGGCTGTTGTTGCCATTAGGATACCCATACATTCGGCTTGGAATATTGTGTTGCGGTATCCTAGTGGTATGGACATCCGAATGTTCAGATCTTCTGAGCAGATACCACATTCGGTGCCTATGCTTGTTTTTGATCCGTCTGTGAAGATACTAACCTCAGTCGGGTTTAGAATGTCAGGATTTTTATTATAGAATTTTCAATAAAGGTAGGTTTTTCGAATCTTTTGTATTCCAAAAATAAATAATAATAGACTTATTTAAAAATCAACTTTGGTCATGTGAATTGCTCAAAAAAAATCAACACTTAAACCGCGACAATGAACATGCCAATGACCATTGCGTGAAAATACTCAAAAGTCGACAAAATCTCAGGAATTTACAATGGATAGCAAGCTCTTTCTCCAGAGTTTTAGATCGATGGGGCGAGGGTCACTTGTACGGAAACAGGAACTGACATCCGCAATTCTAATAGATTCCAACACAATCTTGCATCACTATGTCACTGATGCAAGTTAGAGACTAAGAAACACTTTCTCTTCGGACATGGTCAATGAATTCGAACTTAATTAGCACTGTTATTTGAGCAGATTTTCCAGTAACACTGACCGTAGCAGACGGTTTCAACGGCGACCGTTCACAACATCAATAATTCAAGGAAACTTCTGTGCCCGGTTAATGGCAATAGGCTCGCCCCCTATTACATGGGACCTAAACATACCGGCGAAATGTGGGTGTACATTAGTACACCTCTGCCTAATCCTTTGGGGAATACAGGTGTGATGGTTATGATGATGGCGTTTTGCATCGTCGAGTTGTTGCTTTATTCCCTACAATACGGTTGCTAATAGATACAGTACTCAAGACGACGCTAATAGGTACGCTCGGCTACTCATCAAGCTATACAAATCCAGTTTACGCTGGCCTCTTATTGTATGAGAAGCCTTTACCTGTGGCTGTGTGTACACAGTATACACGTCATGCATGTGAACACTGCCCAGTAGCCCGATTCACGTAATTAAAACCGTAGCGATGTCGCAGCGACTTAATCGTTGAAACAGTTTTCCAGTGTTATGTGAATACTGTCAAGCCTACGTTTTAGAATCATTCTCGCTCAACGAACATGTGTGAGTACGGTTTAGGACGACTTCTAAATCGGTCCGATCGACAGATGTGAATAGGAAAACTGTTTCAACGATTAAGTCGCTGCGACATCGCTACGGTTTTAATTATGTACGTGAATCGGGGTACTGGTCTGTCCAGCTTTTACATGCTATGGCATTCGGTTCCCTTTTTTGTTTGGGTTAAGGATTTTACAATTTATCTTTCACATGGACAACATTTTAACAATGCAACTGACGAGGGAAGGAAAGTGAGGTTTTGAGTCGGTATAAGCCCGACATATCCGCAGGTGGCAGATAATCCGTGAAGATTTTTCGTACTATAAAAAATGGTTATTTACTTCAACGTAGGTACCTTCTATCTATACTAATATGTATAATAGAATTGTTACGTTATTGTAAACAATAATCTGAGGGAATTCATTTCTCTTATCCTCTATAAGAGTAATGGAATCCCAAACAATTCTTTAGAATTGTATGTCT
Source organism: Subacronicta megacephala (assembly GCA_958496365.1). NCBI lineage: Eukaryota > Metazoa > Arthropoda > Insecta > Lepidoptera > Noctuidae > Subacronicta > Subacronicta megacephala. Next base: position 1,448,537 of record OY292531.1, on the reverse strand, counting down.
GACTGTATGTTTGCATTGTACGTGCATCGCGCAAAAACTAAAACCATAACAAATTATACACATAAAAACTTTAGAGTACTCTCTGTTGTTGAAATTGAACACGTCAATTCATGAAAACTGCATGAGAACTGTTCAGTAGTTTTTGAGTTTATCGGGAACAGACAGACGCGGCGGGGGACTTAGTATTTACAGACTTAACGATTTAAGAGTACTGGCTTAATAAATAGAATTGACAGTGTAGTGACAATGTAGGTCATTAGCACATGGTATGATAATAACTAAGTATTACAGTAGCAGGTGTTTGCATCATTACAACTTAGGTTCCCCGATAAGGTGATAGTTACTTTGTATATTACACAACATAATATATCAACTCGCTTGTATCTCGGAAGGATTATATTTTAACTATGTTATGTCTTTTTGTATTTTTTATTTGGAAACTACATATTATGCTAAGATAATAAAGTTTTTTTAGTAAAGGAAACATTATAAATACATCTACCAAGTTTCGTTTTGTGGGAAAGGAACACAGCATTCCCTCTTAATGCTCCCCAAAAACTTTATGAGCTTATATCTTGAAACTTTGTAAGAGGATTCAAATTTTTTTTATTCAGTAATTATGCGCATTATTTTTAAAAACGTAATGAATTTTCTAATGAAAGAAAATTTCTAGTGTAAGAAAAATTCCATCTCAGGTTAAGTACACCAGACGCTTTACCAACTAAGCAACCGAGACCACTGCCTGTGATGTCGAATTTCTCTTCCGCATTTTACGTCTTCAGGCGACGTCAGCAACATCTATTGAACAACAACTTTGTGAACATTTCGCATTATTTAATGCTATAATAAGAAATTAGAAGGACTGTTATTAATAAAACAAACACCAATCAACTACCTTATTATTTGTTTCTTAAGTGATAAAGGGCGTCCTCTACAGCGTGGGATCATTTTTTTATAGCATGAAAAATAAAAACTTTATAAATTTTTTACCTTCCCAGGGACACCCTCCGCATCAGAGAAGCAAAAATATTCTCAGCAGTTCTGCGCTGGTCTGAAGCGGAGTGCATACGACGGCAGCTACCAGTCACACCCTCCAACCAAAGAATGGTGCTGGGCCGAGCCTTCAACGCCATCCGCTTCCCCCTCATGTCCGTGGAAGAATTCGCCATGGGGCCTGCCCAAAGCGGCCTCTTAGATGACCGAGAAATTGTGCAACTCTTCCTATACTTCACTGTAAACCCTAAGCCGAATGTGGGGTTTCTGGACACCCCGAGGTGCTGCATGACCGGCAAAGAGTTGACAGTGAATAGGTTCCCACAGACGGAGTCCCGGTGGGGTTACAGTGGGACCACGGATAGGATCAGGTTTACAGTTGATCAGAGAATTTTTGTGGTCGGCTTTGGACTGTATGGATCGTATTTTGGGCCGACGGAGTATGAGGTACATTTACAGGTAAGTCACATCACATGTTTATTATATTTATTTTTTTAACTGCCTCGTTAGTCTAGTGGTCCCAATCGCGACTGCTACGCTAGGGGTCTTGGGTTCGATCCCCAGGTCGAGCAGTGTTATTTGGGTTTTTCTATGAAATTCTCAGTAGCAGCTCGGAGTCTGGATTTGTGCCCGGTGAATGGCAATAGGCTCGCCCCCTATTACATGGGACCTTAACATACCGGCGAAATGTGGGTGTACATTAGTACACCTCTGCCTAATCCTTCGGGGAATACAGGCGTGATTGTATGTATATATTTTTTTTTATTTCTAATCAGTTGCCAAAGTTTTCTCCCCATATTTATTATCTACTGAAAAGAGGTAGATAGCTCTTGTCGCAAAGTTCAGAGGTGGCCCAGTAAAAATTACGCAAATACTCTACTCCAAATCGAGCAAAAAAAGTTTAAAAATAGTTTTTATTCATAATAAACAAACATTTAAGGCTTGTTCCACACCTACCACAACCACACCACAACGTCGCGACAAAAGGTGGTGAAGCTGTGGTTACGTGTGAATGTTGTCGCTGCGGCTTCTTGCGGTTGCGTTGTGGTACGTACAAGATGTGGATAATGTGTGCGATGTGGCCGGTCGGTAGTTCGCGGTGTCGCTGGTGGTTGTGTTGTGGTTGCGAAGTGGCTGCGATGTGGTCGGTATCACCGTGTGAATTGAACTATTTATTTTCATACAAATTAGCGCCCGCCCACGTGTTGTGGTACGTGTGAAACAAGCCCTTAAAAGGCAATTTGAGGAAATCAGTATAAACAAAAAATAAATAAACAAATATATGCAAATCCAGCAGTTTATAACAGCCAGGGTTTAGAAGTAAACTCTAAATCATCTAGTTGCTATCACAATAGACATAGCTACTACGGTTGCAAGGATACTACTATAGCCGTAAAACCAAATGGCCCAGAGATAAACGCCTGCAGTAGTAAAGACAAATGTTCAAGAGACAAATACATCACATTTTTTGTCGCCGTCATCTAGCAAAAAATAAAAGGTTACCCCTTTTTTTAGAGTGCATTCGACCACGTGTAGCGTGACCTTTAAGCAATATAAAAAGTCTAGAAATAGCCCGAGGAAACTAGGTTGTGGATGAATACCTTTTTTATTATTGTTGCTGTTGTAAAGTGGCAACTGGAATGAATATGGAACCGTCAAATAAATTTGATAACTTGTTTTGCTTTATTTATCATTTTAAATAGATGTGTGCTAATTTCAACTTTGTTGTAAGAGAAACAGACTTATCCCTGTCCTGTTAAACAATTTCAAAATGTTGAAATGGTCTCTTCGTGTTTAACCTCCAAATGTCTGGGAGAACATACAATTTATTTTTCGGATTAATTGGGGGTGCTGTATTTCTATTCAACTTTTAAATATCGTAAATTTTGTGCATGTCTTTTATTGATATAAATATACAATATCTCTCAATTATGTTTATATGCCTTAATAAATAACTAAATAGTTTATCCATTAAGTTGTTAAGGCATTAAATCAGCGATTGTGACCAGAAAATAAGAAGCAAATAGTCCTAAAAAAATCCTGTAATTTTGTGACTATGGTAGAAAAAATACATGAAATTTGTATTATATTGTATTTTCAGATAATCCACCTAGCCACAAAAAAGGTGTGCGGTTCCAACACGACAACGTTTTGCTGCGACGGCACCGACGACACTTTTCGCGCCATGTTTAAGGAGCCGGTAGAAGTACTGCCCAACACCTCCTACATCGCCAGTGCTAAACTTAAGGTGATAACTTAGCATAGCATAATCCGCCTATAATGTTCCCACTACTGGGACATAGGCCTCCTCTCGGCTGGCCCAACACGGGTTGGTCGAGGTCACATATCTTCGAATTTTTAGTTCAAGGACATCTATTTATTTCAGGCTTTTCACAATGTTTATTAACGCCGTTTTGGGGAGCAGTAGTGATGAAATAATTCAATAATGAATGATGATGGAATTAAGCGCCGGGGGCCTAATTCCTTTCTCAGTCCCTTCCTTCTCCTTTTCTCCTTCCCCTCCCTTTTCCTTAAATAGGCTCGGCAAAGCATCTGCAACTCCTTTGGTATTGCAGATGTCCATGGGCGGTGATGACTACGATGAAATAAATGTTTTGTGTAACTTTCACATCACTACACGATGTCGTTTTTACTTCCAGGGCACCGATTCCTACTATGGCACGAAGGGTCTCCGCCGGGTGACGGTTGATTGCAACAATGGCGAGAAAGTCGTATTCCAGTTCTCATACGCCGCCGGCAATAATAACGGAACCTCCGTAGAGGATGGCCAGATACCAGCCATCATTTTCTACATCTAATCCCACCTCACGCTGGCAACATTCATGTAAGCCGGTGTTTTTTTAATATTTTAGGCTGGCAACATTTATTGTAAGCCATTATTTCAAATAATATTTTGGGCTGGCGACATTGATTTGAAGCTGGCAATTGTGGCAGTTTTTTGGAGCCTGTTTTATTGCGAATAAAATGTTAGTGATGTTTCATATTTATGACGGTTCATAAAAAGTAAATCCTAAAATTAATATTGTATTTATTTTCGGTCTTCTTTTGGAGTTTAAGGCATGGTATCAAAGTGACATAAAACCAGTAATTGTGTAAAAATAGTTGGATAGTTACTTTTTATCAACACAAATGAACAGGCTCTAATAACTGTAATATTATAATCACTATTTAACATCGAGATCTGTAGTCTGAAGCTGAATTCGTGTGTGCTTAGTAAAGTCGTTATGATTCATGAGCGTGTGTGATTTATTTGAATTAGGACCTTTATAACACTACACTTAAGTGGCAGGTCGCGTCTTCGGAAAATGCGACAGAAAATTGTCATCGTTCTAAAATTTACGCCTCCTGCAACAAATACTATTTTAAATAGATTTAAATTATAATCAAGATAAATATTTTCTGAAGTAAATAAAAAAGATCTCTAGAAGTTCCTTAGAAAGTGATTTTATTAAAACATATCATAATTTACAATCACAGTAAAAATGCGACCTTAAAAAAATCTCACTCCACTAGCAAGACTCCGTAGAAAAACTTAAAATAGACATTTTCACAGAATTAATTTCTTGTCATTTTACAAAAAAAAACATTTTTCAAAGCTTTCAGTAGGTTTTAGTTATTGCCAGTGTAAAATATATTTCTCCCATATAGAAATACTTTATGTCCATTGTCCATCAAGGTTATTGTATTTAAAATAGATATTATTATCAAGCGGGAATTATAAAAAAAAATTGACAGTTATGATTTCGTTCAGTAAAAAAATACACGAAACAAAAACGCAAGCACTCATGACCGTAATGCTGGGTTCCAAGTTCTGTTAAAAATAATATATTTAAATATAAACAACCACTGTACTTCATCACGTTCGGGGGAATAATATTTCACTGTTGCAATTTATGACACAGTACTGGTCCAGTCATAATCAAATATATCGGAGCAAACAAACTGCTCATAATTATCTGAGCAACTAGAGAAATTGAACCATATATTAGGTATATCAGAGCCACAAAGGATGTTTTACACTACACACGGCAGCTGTCACTCTGAAATGTATTTTATTCCATTGAGATATAGTTTAATATTCTCTAGTTGCTCCGGCAATTATGAACAGTCTGTTGGTCCGATATATTTGATGGTGACTATACATTCTTATCGATTTTTCTACAAAAATTCCTTAATACAATAAAGTGATTTGTCTGCACGAGAGCATTGTAGTTCCGCTGGACTAGAAAAGGATAAAATGATCCGCAGAATTTAAGGTGGAACCTCTCAAATTAAAAGTTTTCATTTTAAAGAGCTTAAGGTGAAAGTTTTGGGACAGGAAGCTTTCAAAGTTTTCACTATTGAAGAATTGATAATTGTTTGTCTCTGTCGCCTTATTACTAATGTACTTTCATGAAAATCTTCATCTATTCGCAATTTTTCAAATTTTTATTCTCTAAAAACAAACAAAATCTAGAGTTTTATAACCATTTTAAAACCAAAAATTGCAAGTAATGTTCTTACCAACGCAACGCACTTATATATAAAAAGATCTTTTATTTATATAGATTTACCTAGTATTAATATCGCAATATAACCTCATGTGACAGAACTCTACAGTACCCAATGTTGACCAATCTCACTACAGAAATCTGTCTCAAATTGTTCTCTATTGAATTATTATTTTTTCATTATTTTGGGCAACATTGTTTATTTTTTATAAACTAGATGATCTGTGATAGGTTTGTGGAAAGAATGAAAAGCATACCTATTGGAGTTTTTATGTTCTTATAGGTATTGTTAAGTATGTATCAACTGGATTTGCTTAGCTGTTTTGTAATGTTAACAATCTCTAGTTAACACAGAACTCTTGTTGGTTTAGTGGTTTCAATCGCGTGTCTTGGATTCGATTTCGATTCCAGTAAAAAGCTATTGGGTTTTTCTATGACATTATCAGTTTCGTCCCATATTAGTTACATGGAAAAAACATACTGGCAAATTGCAGTGTTTGCCATTTTGTAAAAAAAAAAATATTGAAATAAAAACCGGAAAGTTGTTCTTGATGTTTAAAAATATTCTTTTTTTTTTAACTATCCGGCCTGATAGGCATGGTACTGCCACAACAGTATCGCTTCGCCGGATTTAATTATAAAACAAAATTATCCAAAAACCCAGTTTTCCAAAAAAAACTATATCGATCTAGCCCTTCAAGATGAGTTCAGTGACATACACATTTTATGGAAGAATTATATAGTATGAAGATTACTTAGGCAATTTCAATTGATATACATTATTATTTTAATTTATTTTAAAGATTGTTTCCAATACAGAACAGTTAAAAAAAATGGACCTTTACAAAATTGATGTTGGGACCAGATTTGTTTAGTTTTTTTTTTAATCATGAGTGAGACAATAAAGCCTCTTTAATTAATCTTGTTAGCTTTAGTTGTAAGTTTGCCTTATTTATTGTTATTCATTTTGTTCGCAAATTAATACATAATTATTATTTCCAAACTTCGTTGCACCGAAGTGGCAAGAAATCTTGACTGAATATAGTATTTTTTACGAAGAAAGAGAATTATTGTAATTTACGTATGTAGAAGAAGACGCTAAACCCCCTATTTCTATTTTATCTCCTTAGGGGTGTTAATTCTAAAATTGTTTCCTTCTTTTATCTTAACTAAAACTACGCTCTATTGATACTCCTGTATTGTAGATTCCAAAGCATTAAACAAATTCTCATATACACAAGCATCCCGACTCTTTCTTAGCAAAAATAATCAGTAATTTAGCCTATTAGCAGACACTACAGTTCAATTATCTAGTCTGGTAGACGACTCAAACGCACGTACTGCTTGTGTGAAAAATTCTATTTTTTTTTTGATACTGGCAATGATAGGATTGAAATCATTAACAATACTACATTTACATCAGAAATTCTTCGTGAAAAATATTAAAATTATATAACCTTGATTTATTTTCTAAAAAACTGTGCTTAAAACTAGCTAAGCTTTATTTTTTCATTTGGTGTTTGAATTTTTTAGATTTTTCTTATATTAATTACCAATTTAACCTTTATAGGTACTATTATTTCGACTGCCTCATTAGTCTAGTGGTCCTAAGCGCGACTGCTACGCTAGAGGTCCTGGGTTCGATCCCCAGGTCGAGCAAAGTGTTATTAGGTTTTTCTATGAAATTCCTAGTAGCAGCTCGGAGTCTGGATTAGTGCCCGGTTAGTGGCAATAGGCTCGCCCCCTATTACATGGGACCTAAACATACCGGCGAAATTTGGGTGAGCTTTAGTACACCTCTGCCTAATCCTTCGGGGAATACAGGCGTGATGGTATGTTATTTAGGCTCCCAAGTTATTTGCCAACATAGCTTCATGGAAAGGTTTTGTATTACGAAGAACAGCTATTGTTTAAATTATAAAGCATTTTTATCCAAAGATGTCAAAAAATGTATGTCGTTAAATTTATATGAAAAACAATTTTAGAAAAATATGTAAGGTGGCCAGCACATGCAAGTTACCACAAAATGACAAATTTTCTCAGTTGATTTTGAACTTTATCTTCAACAATTTAAGGTTTAAAATCATTTGGAGAAATTTGACAGTTTTGTATACCTTGACCTGCTGGCGACTGTACGTGTATTCTTTCATTGTATGTGTAGAAATTGTTTGAATTGGTATTTTTCTAGTCAAATTACAGAAAAAAGGTAAGGATACACCACTGTGGGCACTGCCTAATACGTTCTATAAAAAGTTTGGAATCCAAAGTGTAAGCATCCATGATCATGATTATGTTTCTGACAGTAAGCAGTAGTGCTCTCTTACCATAAAGGATTCCGTTTGATTGACACCTCTTTTGACATTTACCTACACTGTGTTGCCAGTTATCAAAAATAGCTCTGATATTAATGTATATAATTTATAATAAAGAGTTTATATTTTTATCTATAATTATTTATTTATCTCTCGCAACATTACCGGCTTGGGGAATGTTTAAAAAAAAATTCACAGTATAAATTCAAACGAATGATCAATATGTATGACTGCCATCTTAAAGTAACTTGTTTTATAGTTGGAATAGTTTATTATTTTGAAAACAAACGGAATTCTTAATATTTATGTTAAAAATTCATTTATTTATCAAAATCCAGTGTTGTTGTTTTGTTATCAAGTATTCAGTATAAAAATTGAACTGACATGTTTCAACTAATTTGGACCTTATTCTGTTTGTATAAATGGCCAGGTATGATTGTGCGGGAGCGAATGCAGGAATTGAGCTGTGTTTGTAGCTAAGCATAAGAAATGTAACTAAATGAAAAATATTTTGTATAGAGGATGTTGGTCTAGATGTCAATAAATATTAATGTAATATTCGTCTTTCATTTGCGACACGAATATTTGTCAAAATGTGTACCTACATCCAATAAGCACCTGTTATTTATTTGTCAGGCCAAATATTAAGTATTTGGCCTGACAAATAAATAATAATTATTGCATGTACATATTTTGACAAATATTTTGGTTTAGTAATAATTTTACCTAAATATTCTACGTAAGAACTATATTCGGCAGAATATACCTAGTCATATTGAAGGTACTAGGGATGGTATGGAATGAAACATACTGGTAAAATTAGACTATTTCAGAACCTTGGAGTACCTATTGTAAAATTGCTGGTCAATTTGGCCCACGAACTGAGTAACTGTGTACTGTGTACTATGGACATTCCCCGTGGTTCTATAATATCCCCATTTTACCATAGCATCGATCAAAGAAAACATTCTTATTATTATCAATAATAAAAACCCGAAACAGTATTTCAAACAACTTAGGTACAGTATCAAAAAAGTTCATGCCTATATTAACATGACTTTAAATATTTTTAATAAATAATTTAGCACACCTTTTGACTAAGATTAGGGAGCTAATAAATAATGTAAAAGATTGTGGACTAACTTAAAAAAAAAAAAAGATTCACTCTGCAATAAATGGGTTTATGCCGAGATGTTCTGGACAAAAAAAAATGAGACCTGTACAAGGCCGTCTTATAGATGCGTTTCTGCCAAGGCATTTTGGACACAAAAAATATTTGTCTGGGCATAAACCACTCTAGGCTGCAATAATAGCGTCTTTACTACTAAGCTGCAATGAGTATTGAGAGTTGAAGGTTGTTCATATTATTAGATATATTGCACAAATAATCGCTTTATACAACAAAGTTGGGCCAAAGCTGAATAACTGTAAAATTTGTCCTTAAAGTGTCAATTTCAAATTATGTGATTTTATATATTCAAGGTACGACGCAGCACAGCGATATTTTGAAGAAGCGAGTTAAATATTTCCTCTTTAAAATAACGCTTTTATTCGTGTAGATACGGTAATAATATTACGATAATAATACCTCCCATTTCCATGTTATTATCCGATATTATTACTGAAATTCAACAACCTGAATTCACCTGATCATAATATTCCTCTACGACTGACTATTGTTGTAGCCTATTTGGCGAAGAAAGACAATTTGCGTACACTACACAATTAAATAAATGTATTAATTTCACTACCTACCTACTCGTAACCTTGGTTTGTATATTTATGAACACCCCATTTCATTCTGCCAGTCTACGTGTCTCTTCACTAAGTTTTTGGAGACCGGCTTGGTCTTCTCTATGGCTGTCAATATATCGGCCAAATCCAATCTATCCTTGCGACTAGCTATGTTACCTGAAATAAATATAGGTAGGTCAAAATGACTGCCTCGTTAGTCTAGTGGTCCCAAGCGCGACTGCTACGCAAGAGGTCCTGGGTTCGATTCCCAGGTCGAGCAAAGTGTTATTGGGTTTTTCTATGAAAATCTCAGTAGCAGCTCGGAGTCTGGATTTTTGCCCGGTGAATGGCAATAGGCTCGCTATTATACAATACATATATTACCTACATGGGACCTAAACATACCGGCGAACTGTGGGTGTACATTGAGTACACCTCTGCCTAACCCTTCGGGCTTGATGGTCTGTTAATGTCAGGCTTCCAAAACCATGAAATGAAAATTTTGCCCGTCATTGAAACCCCACACAATCTTGGAAGACTTGGATGGAGACGACAACTTTTAAATGCGAATAAGAGGCTTTCCTAAAAAGTCTGAATCCTCATCCAGTCTAATCTCCCTTGTTGTTTTCGTAGTTACCAATAAGGTTAAATACCAGTCCTAAGTCGTCATACCAACCTTTCCCATTTATAGTAGGCAGCATCTTCCTGACCGTGGACATTAGGGCCTCCTTGGCCACTAATTTGATGTCGCTGCCGGAGTACCCCTCAGTCTTCGTGGCAAGCTCCTTGAAGTCCACCTTCGGGAACAGCTCTATATTCTTCGCATTCAAGTACGTTTGGAAAAGTTCTTCGCGTGTCTTGAAATCCGGGAGAGGAATGAAGATTCGCTTCTCAAGTCTTCTCAACATGGCTGGATCAATATCCCTATTATTAAAGAATATATACCTTATTAGTCTAGTAGTCCTAAGCGCGACTGCTACGCTAGAGGTCCTGGGTTCGATAGCAAAGTGTTATTAGGTTTTTCTATGAAATCCTCAGTAGCAGCTCGGAGTCTGGATTTCGAGTTAATGGCAATAGGCTCGCCCCCTATTACATGTGACCTAAACATACCGGCGAAATGTGGGTGTACATTAGTACACCTCTGCCTAACCCTTTGAGGAATACAGAATACACCAAAATTTCAGCTGTGATACCCAGAGCTAGCTTGCGCTGCACTTACCTTCTCATGACAAGAGTCTCATGAGAAGGTAACTGTGTCAACTCGGCTGCAATGTGATACAATAGAGCTTCCTCTGATAAAGTCCTACTCTACCACACTGCAGCCTATTGCACGCTGGCAGAAGTTACACCCGTTATAACAGCTTGAGTTCTTGTTTCCATGTAGAAAGGTTTACTTTTACCTGACGCTATCGCAACCGGTCATGGCAACTGGTCACCGGTCCGTCATGGATCGTAAATTTGTCATCCCCAGCCTGACTTTACCCTACTGCCCAGTCTATGGCTCCATCAATTTATGCGATCTATCATGGTTAGAGATGGGCTTAGTGCCGAAGTATTTTGGGAAAAAAGTAGGTGTCTCGGCAGAAATCCGTATTATAGATGGGTTTCTCCCAAGGCATTAAGGGCATAAAATATTATGATCCTGTAGTTACTCCCATCTACGAACGCCCTTCGAAGTATACTATACCATCGAATAATTCGCTGCTTATCAATTTATTCCAACAAGTCTTACCAAGGCATATTAGAGTTAGCCAGCAGGAATATAATGCCCTCTCTCCCGCCGATGCCATCTAGTTCTGTGAGTAGTTGTGCCTTCAGGCGGCGTGACGCCTCATGTTCACCAGGCGCAGACCTATCCGATGTAAGCGTCTCCACCTCGTCCATGAATATTATCGATGGAGAATAGTAGGATGCCATTTCGAAGAGGACCTGAGAAGAAGACTTACTGGTTAAGGGGGTAGTGTGGTTTTACAGAGTTAAAACTTACAGGAGTCACAGGATAGAAAACTTAGGCTTAAATCTAAGCAACTGATTTGGAATTAGATTACACGAGATAAAAAGAGTTTGCCAACCGGCATAGCTTATTCTGATTCAAAGACTCACTGTGAGAGCTGTTGCTATACCTATTTATAAAATAAGCCAACTTAAAAGGGTTTCAGAAAAAGCAGAATAACTTTTGACTACGTCTGTATATATAGTCAATTATTAATCATTATTCTTGCATAATTACGATTTAAGACTGCCTCGTTACTCTAGTGGTTCCAAACGCAACTGCTACGCTAGAGGGCCTGGGTTCGATTCCCAGGTCGAGCAGTGCTATTGAGTTTTTCCATGAAATTCTCAGTAGCAGCTCGGAGTCTGGACTTGTGCCCGGTTAATGGCAATAGGCTCGCCCCCTATTACATGGGACCTAAATATACCAGCGAAACGTAGGTGTACATTAGTACACCTCTGACTAACCCTTCGGGATATACAGGCGTGATGGTATATATTCTTGCATACTAAGAACTTCAGGGTGTAAATTAATGTACATGTAGAAAAATTACCTTAATAATCTTCTCGGTCTCTCCGCGCCACTTGTTGACAATGGTGCTGCAGGAAACGTTGAAGAAGGTGCAGCAGCTCTCGCCGGCGACGGCTCGCGCCAGCATCGTCTTGCCCGTGCCAGGCGGCCCGTGCAGCAATATACCGCGCCACGGCTCCAGTAGACCCGTGAATACTTCTGGATACCTAGAGAACGATGTGGTTCAAGGAGTAACTGCTTACCCAGCTAGAGACTTTATTAAGGATCTACTAGTTGTTTCCCGCGGCTTTACTTACATGCTAAACGGGTTTTTGGGACAATAGGAAGCCCATGTCATTCAATATATTTATGGAATTCCAATTCGAAGTCAAAATAAAAATCAAAACTCTTACATATGAGGAAACTGAAAATCTGCTTTTTGTAAATATATAAACAAAACACACACACATATACACATACTCACACACAACCATACTCACACAAACACACAAAATTATTGTTATTATAGTTGCAAACAATGTATTAATTATTTATTCTATTCTATGTTAGCAGTTAGAGCAAACCTATTGATAAAATTGGAAGAATCACTGATTCCGATAGTACAGTTTCACCTAGTTTCGGAAACAGAGGTTGAATTTAATATTTGCCACTCGCTCTTGTATTAAGTTTACTTTGGTTTTGTTTGTATGTATTCACACTAGATATAAGAGTACGTTTGTTGTTTTTTAAATAAATAAAAATAAATGTTCCTCCACAAGATCCAATTTATCTCCTTGCCTAATTTGTTCGAAATCTGTTTAGCTGTTTACCGTAAAAGTAACAAACAGATAGAGACTTTTGCATTTACAATATTATACAACTATGGACTGGTTTTTCTGTTTCTTCCTTATCCGATCGCTTTACTTATCAAGATTACTCGCTGGGCTAATGGGATAGATAATCTTAGGATTGTCAAACCTTTCCACCTCGTAGTAGATGTGGGAAGCAAGAAGAGAAAGAGAAAAATAATACTAGCTTGCTAGCTGATCATTCAGCCTAGTTGGAGGGTTCACGTCGGTAGTGTAATGGGTGGGTTTCGAACCGGAAACCACATGATCGCAAGTCCAACGCCATTAGGCTACCACCACTTCGAAAATCACAAGAGCTAAGCTTCTTACCGGACAGGGTATACCACGGACTCCATGAGCAAGCTCTTAGCCGAAGATAGTCCCTTAACATCTTCCCACGATACTCCTGTAGGTCTGATGATATCCTGGTACAGCAACTCCACTAGCTGCTTCTTGTCGGGGGTTGCATGGCTCAGGAAGCCTGCTAAGGACTTCCTTTCAATAGCCGGTATGGTCTGAATAGTCTGTTCATCCTGGAGCAATAAATTATTTTTATAATCACTTTTAAGCAACCTTCTTCCCTACTTTTATCATTTCTTAAGAGAGTGATGACGCTTTTTTGCCTGCAGAAAGTGTCTAACTATTAAAAAATAACATTGTGGTCCGACCACAAAATTTACCAGCACGCTTAACATATGCATACCACGAAAAAAATTTGTCATCTATCTTTTTTTATTTTTTAGGCAGTTTCCATGCAAAGATTATAAAATTATTTTAGTGTCGTCACCTCAAAGACGTAAATTAAAACATGTGAAGGCAGGAGATAGCGAGCGGGTCTTCTTTCAACAGGCAGTTACACTAATGACACAGACAGACAATACAGTAATAAATACAAAGTATAAAGTCCTATTTATTGTCTCACTGCATTACCCATATACACTATTAACATTGCGATGACCCTGAGATATGTGTACCAGTGACAAATTACTGGCTGCGAGCCAGCATACCGTAATATAACTACTTCCTTCACCTGAATTACATTTTAAATGGCTATCAAAACGCGATAGCGGATAATTTCATGTGTAATATTCGCCATCTAAAGTCTAAAGTCGAGTCGAGAATCTAAAGTCGAGAAGTCGAGTTATTGACTAGTACTACCGACGTGAACCCACTCGTAATTCAAGCATTTAGCTTAGTACGAGGGGTTAACAAGATTACTAGTAATGTGCGACCCACATTAGTAATGTACACTTGCCTAAAAGTATACACAAAATAAAGGTTCAGCTAACGCAACGATCCGGATATCCGTATGGACGAACTAAGATTCGTATCCAAGCATGAGTGATCCTGTTGTATCCATTCCAGTATGCATACTGTTCCATTTCGTACGGTGAGTGTGGTTTTGCAGATGTCTATGGGAGGCGATGACTACTTACCATCAGGTAGCTTGCCTGCCTCGTTTGCCGAGTTATTCCATAAAAAAAAGACTTGTGAAATCCATACCTGCAACAACTTGGTGACGGTGAACGTAGACGGTAGGTCTACGGGCTCCTCCTCGCAGACACACTCTGTGGTCACGCGCTCGGACTTCGCCCTCCTCGTTTGAGGCCTGCGCGCTGGCCGCTGCTCTTCTACCTTGCGGCAGAACTGCGGCTGCTTGTTGAACCGGATCAGATAATAGCTGCAGTAGTCCTGGGGACGAGGATATTAGAAGAAATTCAAAAGGAAAGAGTGCCTGATTAGTTTAGTGGTCATAAGCGCAACAGCTCCGCTAGAAGTCTTGAATTTAAATTAAGTTATCAATATATGTATGTATAGGTACATCTCCCTCTCTTGTACTGTACTGTGCTGTGCCCAACAGGGTACATAATTGATCCTTAGTTTTAAGCTTACCATCTGTTTTAATTCATAAGAACCTACATTATGGAATGCAATAAAGAATTGAATTGAAAATTTGATTCCCAGGTCAAGCTAATTTTTATTGGATTTTTCTATACATTTCTCAATAGCAGCTCGGGAGTTTGGATTCGTTCACGGTTAATAGCAATAGGCTGGCCCTTTAATAATACTACATGGCTTCCAGTGTAACGAGATGTGACTGAACATCAGTATTTTACACGAAGCAACTGCCATCAGACCTCCGCAAACCAGCATCTGGGCAAAAACAACATTCGAAGGCTAACCGCCTGTCAGGTTTTTTGAGCTTTTAACTTACAGTATCAATAGTTATAGGTGTTTGTATGACAATCGGGACCAACGGGTGTACGTGTTCTCCAAGACACAGTTTCTCTAGAAACTTTCTGCCTCGCACAATCAAACTGTGGAAAGAACTGTCGCGTGCAGTACTTCCGACCCAATACGACCTTCAAGAAAAGAGCATCCTCCCTTTTAAAAAGACCGGCAACGCACTTGTGACTCCTCTGGTGTTGCGATTGTCCACGGGTGGCGGGAATCGCTTACCATCAGGCGATCCGTTAAAAAAACGGGATTCTGGATGTGTTAAGAATGGTCACCCATACATTGTTCAGCGCAGTTGATCTACGAAATATGGATATCTCATAAATATTTGTCAAAAGGAAATGCAACCGAAACCTTCAGTTATGCAACACTGTTGTGACGTCATGGGCGTCTGCGCGTCTCGCGACTCCGGCACGGGTCCAAGTGGCTCAAACGAGAGTAAATACGAAGTTTGAGATATTTCTGGTTGGATATTAAATGTTATGATATGACGACGCAATAGCTTTATGATATTATGTTATTTAAAATATGTTTGTTCCGACTTTTAGAAGTCACAGAACGAAAGGAAAAGGAAACTTAATGGTTTTTTTCAATAATCTGGTAGAGATTTCTGTAATACTCTTAATAGCAGCTCAGTTTTAGATGTGTGCTCAGTAGTAGGCTCACCGTCGCTTTGAGGAACCATAAAACGTACAACTCTGCCCTGCCAAAAGGTTCTCAGATTTATTTCAAGAGGTATCCATGCCAAGAGGCTTTGAGAAATAAGCTACGTTTTGAGGTTATGCACTCTTACGCACACAATCTCCTTCTTCGTCTTCCCAATAACCGAATCGGTATTCCCACCACCGTACCGGCAACAACATGCAACCTACCACGAAATTTCAATCCTCAAGCAATTAGTGCAGCTTAAATTTACACAACACTAGGTATCTATTTTTTTTTACACGAATATACTTACATATTAGTTGTACAAGTAGATACAAATTATGATAATATTATTTGGCACCGACTCCAATGCATACGATAAATTAAAATAATTTACGACGTACGCGGAAACCACTTCATTAAGATGCTCTAGAATTTAGAAATTGAGGAAATATGAAATACTTATTTATCTATATTACCTTCTCCTCGTAAATTCTAATTATAGGTTAAGTCTACGTTATTACGAGCGGCAAGACACTAATGTGTTTTTTTTTTTTACTTTTTCCCTCACTGGGTGGGTCTACAAAACAAATTTTCATGTACTGTACACCAATACAGACACTCAGACAAACACTTTTAGATACTAATATTTTGCTCTCTTAATTCACTGAAGCACGTAATGGTCTCATGAGGGCAAAACATGTATGCACATGCACATGCATTGTGTCTACAATAAGGCGCTTGACGGGTTAAAGTCAAAACCAAAATCAAGATAAACATCTTGACTAAATGATTTTGGCTTAGTAAATTTTTAACGTAATTTTCTCATTATAGACAGTCTCCAAACAGCCCGCCTTTCACCACCTCCTAGTGTTTTTGTAAGGAAGAAGAAGCGGCGCAACAAACTAAGCTACTCAGCAATAAGCATTAACCATAACTCATGGCATGGAAGCTGATCGCTCAGCCACTTCCCGTAACCGTTGAGCAAGCGTACCAGAATAAATAACCATAGACTAAGGTTTGACTGACTCGAGACTTGAGAATAGTGTTAGTGTAATGTTTTGCAGTCATGTTGACCTGTGATTATTTATTATCTTCGCTGGTAAAGCTAGGAAATGAAGAATGACTTTTAAGAACTTTAAATGGTAGGTAGGATAAGTTTTCCCAGATGAATAATTTCTGAAACACGTAAGACTGACGCCAAATAGTTATTACTGTGCTCCGTCGTACTTACAATGATGTATTTATTATCTGATACACCATGTTAAAAGATAACACAACTTCTGCAAATTAGGGCGGTTAAAATTGTTAAAGTAAGTTAATATAAGTACTGGCATTGGGTAAACCTGCCATTTTTTAACGTATTCAAATCAATTGCTGTTCGTTACTCTCGCAAAAACTCGAAAACAGCTCGACCGAATTGATTAAATTTTTAAGTGTTTGTTCGGGTGGGAGTTCCTAGATACATAACAAACTCTGTAATCGGGTTATTTTGGTCTTCAATTAAAAGTAAGACTGCTATGATAGAGGCAATAGGCATATATGTATAAATAGGCAATAAATTCGGCCCCAATTACATTTGAATTATCATTATTGATAACATTTTAAACATACCGGCAAATTGTGGGTGTACATTAGTACACTTTCCTATCCCTGCGGGTAATACAGACGTGTATTATAAAATAAAGGTTCATCAGCTAACGCAACTGATCCGGATGTCCACCCGGAAGAACTAGGATTCGGATCCGAGCACGAGTGATCGAGTTGTATCCATTCCCTGTCCTAATGGTCCGGTTTATGCGGTACTACATAGCGTAAACACGGGAAATTGAGGCTGCCCGGGTATATTTCGGTAAATAATAAAGTTGGGCAAATTTTGTGGTCTACCCGAGCAAAGGCGGACGGAAAGATATGTAAAGATAATTTGTAATTTCCCGCCAGAATTGGAAAAACTAAACAGTCAAAATCGTTCTGTCCACGCGGGCGAAGCTGCGGGCGGAGAGCTAGTGGTAAATAAATCTACTTTTATAATATAGAACTTGATTCATTCTTTATATAGAGTTAAAAAAGCAATTTTCACATTGTCAAGCCGTGTCAACATTACCCTTAGTACTTCAAAGCAATTTACATAAATTATAAATAGTTAATTCGTGCGAGAACCTTTCATATCATACATACAAACCTACAATGTGTTAAAAATTCAAAAACCAATCTTACAATATAAAGAGCCTTGAATTGCTGTAGTGGAACAGACTATTAAACACGAATGACCGACCACTTGGCTAGGGTTGTCACGCGTCCGGTTTTGAAGCGAACTGTCCGACTGTGGCGTGTTTGTCCGGTGTGGGATGCGAGTGGAAATGAAACGTCCGGTCAATACGCATTTTGATTGCATATAGCTGTGATTTCATGGTTACAGTTCAGAATACGTAAATTCCGCATTAAGGGTTCGGATTTTTTTGTTAGTACTTTCTGATAATATCTAATAGGAAATGTGATGAATAACTGCTACGCTACAGATCTGGGGTTCGGTTCCCAGGTCGAGTAACTTGTTATAAGGATTTGCTATGAAATTCTCAGTAGCAGCTTCGTGTTTTTAGTTGTGCCCAGTTACTGGCAATAGAATCACCTAACAATTAGCTACGTAGAACCTAAATGTTTCAGAGAATTTTGTGTAAATAGACATTTACACTCACAGTTCAGAGCCATTGCCATTGACTGAGCACAAACCAAAGTCCAAGATTTTACCGAAAATTTCGTATCTACGAAGATACGCTTCAAGAAAAGGTAGTTAGCACTTAGCTTCTTTTATCTTGGCGCTACCGTCCCCCAGACATGTCTTAGCTCATTCCCAAAAATAAAATAAAAACCAGTTTTGGAAAAAAGGACCAGTATTGACAACCCTGGTATTCAGGCGCTCAATTTCCGATCTCACATAAATAAGGCCATGAACTTTCAATACCTCTCCTCTCCTCTCTCTCCTTAGCTCCAGCTCCTTACACACCATGACCAGGCGTTATGTAAATTTTGGAGTACCTAAACGCCGTTCGAACGAGATTGCTTGGTTTTTTCGCGAATTAATGACTTGTGTATTGTATACTAAACAGAGCAGGTCTGAATTATAAATTATTTAATTTCAGGGTGTCCTATGGCATCGCAGTTTATATAATCTTGAAAAGAAAAGAGTTTTGTGGTTTGACAACACCGATTAACATTCCATCACGTCTCTTTTCCCCGAAGGGTTAGGCAGAGGTGTACTAATTGTAAACCCACACTTCGCCCTGCGCCTTCGCAGGTCCCATGTAATCGGGGGCGAGCCTATTGCCATTCAACGGGCACAAATCTAGACTTCAAGCTGCTTCTGAGAATTTCATGGAAAAACTCAATAACACTTTGCTCGACCTGGGAATCGAACTAGCACCATCGAAAACTGCCTTTTCAGACATTGCCCCACATTGTAATATTTGCATACCTGATAATACTACTGGACTTTAAAAGACCATAATTCTCATAAGAATAAGAATTAATATCAAAAACCGACTTGTAAAAGTGTCTTCAAAAGACCTATTTACACAAATAAATATCATTAATCACTTCACTATCGTAACCACGAAGTTTTTTCTCTCCTCCGTGATCGTAACCAACTACGAGTACAAAAGTATGCCAAGTTCTAATCAAATTAACATTTTCCCCAAATTCATTTACTGTGACCTTTTTTAAATTTGTTGTACACAAGTTGGTCCCAAACGAGGTACAAACTTCATTAGGTATTCAACAAACAGAACTATGCTGAATGTTTCAAATGTCATGTTGAAATTAAAAGTTTGTGCTGCCAATTTGCCCGACACAGTGACAACGAGAGCTGTGGAGCGAGAGATGGAATGTTACGTATGTGTGTGAGTCGATTGCCTGTTCAGAGGTATGGAGGTAAGTTAACAGTAAAATTCGTAGATTACTCATATCTGCCCACTTTTAGATTTGTGAATTAACATTGAAATAAGCCATGTTGTCACAGATTCATAAATTGTTAGAAATAATATCAAAATGTTTTTTTTTTCGTGTTTGAAGATTACAATTTGATATTACGACTTTATTTGTATCAACCCCTTCAAGTATATGCTGTGCAGGTGTCGAAACCCAGAACTTCTAGCACAATAGCCTCTAAAATGGTTTTGCTAAAGATTAGATTCTAAATAACTACTTATTCAATTTTTTTACTCAAACAAACTAGAACTTACTTAAAACAAGCATATACGCTTGCAGCACCAGAAGTATCGCTCGCGTATTGCTGAGCCCGTAAAGTGAAAGGATGGGGAAGGAGAAAAGGAGAAGGAAGGGGACTAAGGGAGGAATTGAGCCTCTGGCACTCCTAACTTCGAAAATACATGATAAACCTCACCTGCAGGATAATATCCAGGTCAATGTTATCACAGACCTCGTACTCGCCGGTCAGCGCTGCCTCCGACGTGAAGGTCTCGGCGGTGTGGAAGAATCCCTCCTGCTTCAGGTAGCCCAGCACCAAGTACTTGAGGATGCGCTTCCTTGCGCGGAAAAGAGCTTCCTTCTGGAAATTTCGATATAAATGATATTTATTTCTGTAAAAAGACCCTTTATAGACACTTTTACAAGTCAATGTTTTAGTTTTTTTTTTTCAGAAGAAGGAGAAAAGGTGAAGGGATGATACTGAGGGAGGAATTGTAACAGTATGCATATTGCTACTTGACGTCGATATTCTGCGGGAGGGTAATACTTCCCCGGTCGTGCGGACCCATTCATGCTGGCATGTAGACATGCCATCGAGACACTACTACTACTTAACATTACTATGTTTTTTGAAAAATCAATATCTACTTAAGTATATACATTTTAAATCATAAAATTTTCTTGTCTTGACTGCCCCAGTAGTCTAGTGGTCCTAAGCGCGACTGCAACGCTAGGTCCTGGGTTCGATCCCCAGGTCGAGCAAAGGGTTATTGGGTTTTTCTATGAAATTCCCAGTAGCAGCTCGGAGTCTGGGTTTGTGCCCGGTTAATGGCAATAGGCTCGCCCCCTATTACATGGGACCTAAACATACCACTGTTATGTGGGTGTACATTAGTACACCTTTGCCTACCCCTTCAGGGAATACAAGCGTGATGGTATGTTATGCCTTGCTACGACGTAAACATCGTAGACCTACGCGTAGTCTAATCGGCTACCCACTACGGTAGCGTAGCCGTAAACATTATCACTTGGCTACGCCGTAGCAAAAGCAATAGATTGCAATTGACAAATCTTTTAGAATTATGTGAAAATATTTAAGTGAGTGACTTATGAGTTGTAGGTCGTAGGTTTGAACCCAGATAGGTGTTTATTATTATTATTCTTCAACTTGTCTCTGTCCGTTGCTGTGAATGACCAGTGTTTTTGATAACAGACCAGTTTATGCTCAGACTTTGTGTAAATTAATTCATCACATCTGCTCCCAAAATGTTAAAGGAAAACATCGTGAGGAAACCGGCATGTACTAGAACCAAAAATTTTAAGACATGTGACATCTACCAACCCACACTGGACCCGCGAGTGGATTACGGCCCACTCCCTCTCACCGAGAGGAGGTATCTGTGACCCCGAATGGATGACGGATAATTTTATTTATTTAACAATTCAAGTATTTATAATAACAAATAAAATAAAAACCTATTGTCTTGTATACCGAGAGTAACTGAATGTATGTATATGTTCCTAAATAAAACTATTTGGGACTGCTACAGGAATAACAGAAAATACACAGAAGAGGATTCGACCTGTTTTGACCAGCAAACACAGTCATGATATGTCACCGACCTAAATAGCAATGTCAAAGACCTAGTTGGCGTAAGGATGGAACATTCGTCTTGCGTGCTGTAGGTCACGCTTTCGATTCCAGAATCAGGACAAACATATATAAATTACTAGCTTTCCACCCACGGCTTCGCCCGTGTTTTTTTTTCGGACTTTTTTTTGCTATAACCCTCCCGGAGCCCGAGACCGGAGTGGATCTGGAGTTATAGCGTCAGGAAGGAAAACCCGATTTATTTTTATATAGTAGATTATAATGAAATGGCGGAGATTTGGTGTGTTTTCCGTTAGCTTTCCGCCCGCGGCTTCGCCCGTGTGGACTATACGTTTCTTTTCATTTTACGGGATAATATATATTTTATAGCCTATGTCAGTCGAGAATAATGTAGCTTTCTATTGGTGAAAGAATTTTCTTAATAAGTTCAGTAGATCCAGAGATAATATCCCTTATAATATTAGTATAGAAGTATAGATAACCACACGAACAATACAATTGCTTAAGATATAGAATAATAATAACTACTTACTTACTTACCAAGTTTGAATTATTAGCAATTATACAAATAACAGATATGTGTATTTAACCTCTCCCACGATTAGAATGCAACATATGCAAAAATGTGCAGTATGCAGGTGCATATATTTATTTATTTATTTATTTATTTAATCTTTTATGTACAAATAAAATGGTACACAAGGCGGACTTAATGCCATATGGCATTCTCTGCCAGTCAACCTTTGGGTTAAATAGAGAAATAGGTGAGACGGTAATATATGACTATTATTGCCATCCTTTTCGTTTCCCTACAATTTTTGCAAATTAGAGCAGGATAAATATAGTTTTACGAATTTCCATGATAAAAAAAAACGATTTTTTTTTTGAGTGGGGTTAAAAATGAACACAGAACCTAAGAGACTACACTAACTAGTACTAGTACTGTACTATATATACTAGGACTTAGACGTTGTTATAATAGTAACAATATCTGCATCATTTTATGCATTTTTTTAGACTACCAAGGTAATAGAGAAGTTATTAGATTTTTTTTTTTATGGTATAACTCGGCACACGAGCAGGCGAGCTACCTGATGGTACTTAGTCATCGCCGCCCATGGACATCTGCAAAACCAAAAGAGTTGCAGATGCGTTGCCGAGCCTATTTAGGGAAAGGAAGGGGAAGGAGAAAAGGAGAAGGAAGGGGAATGGGGGAGGAATTGGGCCTCCGGCCCTCTCGCTCACCGAACGAAGCGCAGTAACGAAACGCTACTACTCGGACGTCGGTCTTCTGCGAGAGTGTGGTACTTCCCCGGTCAAGCCGGCCCATTCATGCTGCGAACAGCGTGGCCCTACCACGACAGATGAAGCGAAAGTAGTGTGCCAGGATCGTAGCAAATGGAAATCTATAGTCTCTGCCTACCCCCATGGGAGACAGGCGTGACAATATGTATGTATGTATGTATGTATGTATGTACCAAGGTGGTCAACAAGCACAGGGCACGTCTGATGGCAAGCTGTTACTGTAGCTGCATATTATTGAGGCACAAAGCTGAATGGTTGTTTGAACTTTATAAGGTTTGTTTATCGCGTGACTCCAAGGATGACGTTTAAAGAACGAAAACCCATCAATATACTGATCGTGGCATGTGCAACTTAACCTTGGACATCATTTCACAATTCTTTCAATAAATGTGTATGACAAGATGTATGAATGTGGACGAAGCAAAAGAAGTATGCAAGAATCCTAGCATATTTGCTAGGATTCTTGCATACTTCTTTGATTCTGCGTTCTGTAGTTTCTGCCTACCCCTATGGGAAAAAGGCGTGAGTGTATGTATGTATGTCTTTCATTATATAAAACACTCACCGTTTCGAGCTTTCTCATCTGACTCATAGGTCGTTTTACTCCAGCCATTTTTCTTTCCTCTTCCACGAATAAATTCCTTTAAAAACCACTAAAATATAAATTTATTGTTGGAGAATACTATTACTTGTCAATGAAGCACCTTTCAAACGGTTGCTAAGGGATGTTTGTTGCTAGGCAACGGGGATAAACAACCCTAAGAGGTCACATGTTTGTAAGTAGTCGATTTAAATATTCTACTTATATTTTGGGGTTGGGGTATTTACAATATAATTTTGTGGGCAATGACGTTGCGTGACACATCGCTGAGGCCAATTTTGAAAACTCATGAAAACTCATGCTCATTCATGTTTGTTTTGTTAATTGTAATGATAGTATTTAACTGTAACCTCCCAAAAGATGTTGTACGTACTTTAAAAAAAATCAAATTACATTGCTTATCATGTTGTGCGATTACGTTAGGGTATCAATCAGAGCAATGCCTACTGTGTTTTTATTACTTACATTTATGTGACTGATATCTGTTGTAATTGCCTTAAGAAATAAATAAATAAATTTTAGTGATAAGATCGCGGTGCAGTGGGGGTCATATTTCTATAAACCTTAAAATTATGTAGGCTTAATGTAAACTGTATTCATTTTAGTTGTTATTTACTTGTTTATTTGGGGTTTCCCAAAGGGTGAGGCGGAGGTGTACTAATGTACACAAACATTTCAGCGGTATATTTAAGGCCCATGGGGCTAACCTTTTGACGTTTACCGGGCACAAATCTAAACGGGTTTTTTTTATCAACAGCAGGCTTGCTATTGAAAATTTCATAAAAAAAACAATAACACTTTACGCGACTTGGGAATCGAACCCAAGACCTCTAGCAAAGCAAAGGCTTTTACGACAATTAATGAGGCAGTTTTAAAAAATCGGAAACCAGCAAAGCATGGCGGGGCTGCTTATCCCCATATTGAATATAGAGTTGTTGTATGATGGAGGTCAAAGGGCGGGGCGAACACTAGTTTGCTATTAAAAAAACAATCACTTAACCCTGTTATGCTAGCGTAGGTTAAAAAAACTCCTATTACACTTAAAAAGATGTGTTGTACAATCGCCAGCACATCAAGTTATCGACAAAATGACAAATTTTCTCAGTCGATTTTGGAATTAATCACCAACATAAGGTTTAAAATCATTTGGAGAAATTTAACAGTTTTGTATAACCTGATGTGCTAGCGCGCATCGTATTTGTAGCGACTGTAAAAAGGAATGAAAAGCTCGCGTCAAAAGCTTGTGAAAGCTTTCTCGTCTTTCATTAAGTTCTGCAGGCACGCCTTACACGATCCCAACGTGTAATTAAAGACTTTATTAAAATACTAAAGATGTCAAGACAATTTTATTGTCATTGGTAAAAGGAATTTTTAATCCAGTTAAGTAGGTAGGTATGTACTTAAATGTTAATTTAAAAGTAGGTAACGAAATTGTTAGGTAGGCTTCTAAAAGAAGTAATAAAATTTAAAAAACTATGATAAGAAAAAATTGCCTCATTAGTCAAGTGGTCCCAAGCGCGACTGCTACGCTGGAGACCTTAGGTTCTATTCCCAGGTCAAACTTAGTGTTATTGGGTTTTTCTATGAAATTCTTAGAAGCAGCTTGAAGTTCGGATATATGCCCGGTGAATGGCAATAAGCTCGTCCCCTATTACTTAGGACCTAAACATACCAGCGAACTTTGGGTGTATGGTCACCAACGCATCAAGTTACCACGAAATGACAATTTTTCTCAGTTGATTTTAAACTTAATCAGTAACATTTTAAGGTTTAAAGTAATTTGGCATTTGTGAAATTTGACAGTTTTGTATAGCCTGATGCCTGATGCGCTGGTGATTGTACATGTAAACTTTGTCCATTATGTGAACCGTTTTTTGACAGATGCCTTAGACTGCTTTAAAGCGTAGGTGGTTCCAGATTACGTAAAAGTTAACTTTGAAATGCGTAACAAAATAAATGTATTATCTACCTTATGTTATTCAATTATCTTAATTATAATTCCTTGCAGACATTATAATACCATAAATGTAACGGATTTTCCAAAAAAACTGATTATTGTTAAGCGTATTAAATTAAGTTACATTCTACCACATTCTACCGTGTCTAGTGATGCCATCGAATGTATTCGCTGCAATCATTTTGAAAAATGACATTAAATCAGTATCGGTAAATGGCATCCACTCTAATATCAATAAAATATAAATTAAACAATCTTTTTGAAAAGAAATGGATGGAAAATGAATATTATACAAAAATTAATACAATCAGATGAATATTAAACATATTTATTTATCATTGGTCGTCGTTACACCATTTTCGATTCGATAACCTAACAATCGATAATCACTACTAGGCAGTAATCAAAGTGTCAATAATCGGGTTGATAATCGCATTTTTACGTTCCTGCAATCACTAGTTCCATCTGTCAAAAAACGGTTCACATAATGGACAAGGTTATAAGTACACTCTCCAGCGACCTTATCCTGCTAGCTTTTTACCAATAGCATTGGGGTCGGGTTCCGATACGGCTGAATATCAGTATTTCACACGAATCGACTGCCATCAGACCTCTGCAACACAATTCCTGCCAACACCGATATTCGAAGGATTGACTGGTTGTCCGGCTTTTTGGACTTCTGACTTCCTGTAACGATTGTTATAGGTGTTCGTATGACAATCGGGACCGGTGGCTTTACTTGGTATATAATGTCGGCGCCATCTAGTTAAAAAAAATGTAAAAAATCGACTCGTAAAAGTGTCTTTAAAAGATCTATTTACATAAATATCATTTCCTTTCAAGGCCCGGAGGGGTCTCACAGTGTTAGAATGGTCACCCATCCACAGACTGACCGTGGCATGCGTAGCTTAACCTGGCAGATTTGTTGACCAGCTCAATCATACGAGCCACTAGCTCCATCTGATCCTGTCTTACCTTCTTCTAGAAAATAGAGAAGCGTCGATGATATTTCTATGTTATGGGCGATCACTTCATCGCTTACGACGCGAGGTGATGAGCAGTATAGTTGGTAACGAGGTGCTGTGTGCAGATGAAAGTGGCTGTATCTCACGACGCGAGCGCGGGTGCATTGTTTCTTTATGCGACATAAAGTTTTTAGTAAAAGAAAACTCGAAGAGAACCGTCTGAGAATTTTGTTTGTTGTATGTATATCTTTTAAGCCGATAGTTAGACACTAACTAAAGGAAGTAGGTAGAGAATATCATTCTGGCTGCCTCATGGTAAGCAGTAACCGCAGTCTTTCTTCTTTAGTTATATAATTCTTCTCTTCTATTCTATTCTCTGTCACTGAAATTCTCCTAAACGGCTGGACAGCTTTTATCGTGTATGTTTGAATGGGTCCCTGGATAGTTTAGATTACCGATTGGTGCCAGTAGTCGGCGCTGTTTACTTCAAACCGGACCACAATAATGTAAGCCAATTATTGCTTAACAGACCCTGTAAAGGAAAAGGAAGAAGATAAGGAGAAGGAAGGGAACCGAGGGAGGAATTGGCACACTCACCGTACGAAACGCAACAGTATGCATACTGCTAATTCACGTTAATATTCTGTAGGATACTAGTCTGAAGTACTACCCTACTTCCACGATCGTGCCGACCCATTCATACTGGCACGTCGACATGCCAGCGACACACTACTATAAATCTCAGATGAAGCTCGCAGCCTCCCTTAAAACTCCGACTTAGTACCTTTTAATGCTTGGCGGGTTAATGTTGTTTTCGTCACTAGGTCACCGGCATGTCGTGTGACAATGGACGTGGTGAAAGCGTGGAGTCGTCACAGAGCGCAGTGCCGCATTCGGGGGCGCGGGGCGGGCGTGCTGCGGCCGCGTGCGGACAGCGTGCCGCGCGGAGGGTTGCCAGCTCGCGGAAAACTGGCTAAATTGTACAATTCTAATTGCTACGTAACGTTTTTTTCAACAAAATAGAATGCTATGGCCCTATTGCATGAACCTATTTATTAATCTACTCTATTACCTAAAGTTAATATAGAGATAGATAGAGATCCTCGGAATAATGATAAATCAGTGCCCTATAGTTATTACCTTTGGGCTTTCGAGCCACACAGGTCAAGTTTGTTCATTTGAGAATTGGGTCTGTTAACGTATAGTATTTCTCTTCTCAGTAATAGTTTGGCTTATGAAGATATTATATCATTGTTGTATGCTATATTCGTAAACATGGTAATTAATACCAGCGTAACTAGCTATAATATCAGTTTACAGGCATATTAATTTATAACAGAATAGGTTAAAAAACATATAATTATTCGTTAAAGCATATAATCACGACGCACATGCTATAAATTTAGTCCTATTAGTATTTTATGAGTCCTCCAAACCGCCTTATATTTGTACCAATATTTGCACATTGTTACAATTTTCCTAATATCAGGGAAATTGGTCCGATTTTCTATCGGTAGCTGGCAATCTCCCGGCGTGTCTCCGGCAGTCATGCCCCGCGCCGCGCCTGCTACGGCCGCGCTCGCTGCCGCCACGCTCGCGGTACTCGCCGCGCTAGCCGGTGAGTTTGAATTTCGAATCATTCTGAATTCAATTTTAAGATTGGCGGTTTTGATTTTGAAAAGTGGCAATATTATATAATTGTGATTGGCTGCTCAAAGCTATTTGATTTTAGAAATTTCGAGATTGTTTATTTTATTAACAGTAACTTAGATGAAGATACTTACTGGCGTTTTCTTTTTATAACAGGAAGTATTAATAATAATAATGGTTTCAATATTTTTTCTCCAATGATAAGTGAACGCTTCCAATAGAATTATAAATAGTTTTTGATCAGCCGATTTTACTACAGTGAGAATTTATAGTTAATTATTCAACACAATAACACAAATCTGAATCTAATTAAATCTAATCTTACAGAAGCCACTTTTACATATACTGTTTAAAATACTTTACCTACCATATTTTGGTGTCTGAAAGACAACATAGTATAAAAACAATAAATATTCAACCACTCATTCTGTTTGTGATACTATTAACAAGACCTCTTAAAAGTAAATACATCATTACTACAAAAGAAAATATCAAAACGATTTTCAAATATGTAGGTAAACATAAAACTTACTTATTAACTACCTATATTGAGTTTTTTTGTAAACGGGTAAGTACAGCTTTTACTATTATATTATTACTGTAAATTGCACATCTACTCCATTTCTGTATATTCGGTGTAAAGCAAATGATGTTTGTTTTCCCAAATAAAATAAATAAAGTGATTATTTCTACTTAGATCAAAGTTGTAAAATTATTTTGTTAATTTCAAAATCAGTAATAACATTATTTTGGTGTAAAGATATGTTTATTTTTCAAAAATAGAACCATACAATGGAATCCGGATATTTCAATACTGCAGTAGAAACTTAAGCAACAGCTTGTGTTAAATAATTTATAGCTAAGTACTGCATAATAAACAACTCGCTACAAATTAAAACCGAGAAAAAGTTCATTTGAATATGGAACACTTCACTGAAAAGGTTTAACTTATGTTTTTTTTTTATTTGGCACAGACAGTAATTCTAATTATGCTTTGGATACGAATAAGACTGCAGATGCCGCAATGGCAATTTTGTTTCCATAAGAGGAAGAGAATTCCGGTAAAATAAGCTGTTAACCTCTCGCTCTTGCAGTGAAGATTAAATAAAGAAAGAAAATGTTTATAAAGTTTTTTTTTTATTATTTGGGTTGTAAATGTCAATACATATTTTTAAATATCAACATTGTTCAGCTGCAAAGGGTAAAGATATTGTAGTGCCGTGTAGAATTAAGTATGCTATAGCATACTTAATTCTTATGCTATAGCATACTTAATTCTTAATAATACGTTAACGAAAATGTACAGTTTGTTCGAAATAAGTAAGCCGATCGGCAGTTAGCCGTTCCGAACTACCGCGGTGATAAAATCGTTTAATTAAGTGTTTTAATACATAAATATCGAAATTAGTAAACAAAATAATTAGAAATTTGTAACATATACAAACTCTAATTATCTTTACACCGACTCTTTCTATTAAAATTTACCACTTCTAAACCACTTGCAGACAACTTCCGATCGGCTTACTTATTTCGATCAAACTGTAAATATACTTATATTTTAAATCTCTCGTTAGTCAAATTAATTGTAACGATGCTTTTATCATCCAGAGTTGATAAATCTTGGGTTTTGCTCGTAAATTTTAGGATTTAACTACCGTAGTTCCGGCATTTCCAGTAACATAATAACGTAAAAAACAAGACAAAATATCTACATTATTATTTCGATCAATAAATCTGTTAGTTATAATTTACTTACGAATTTAGTTAGTAACATGATTTACTACGATCACTTCTGATAGAAAAGTTGCAATGTTTTCTTAACACTCGCTGATAGAATTCAATTCAACCATTAAGTACAAAACTTTTCCGATTATCTCGATACTCAATTCATTCGATTTCATCCCCAAGCGAGGAGAAGCGTGAAGTAAATAAATAAGTTATTCTGATTAACGTTCAGTAGATGTCGGTCAAATTACCAATTCTATTTGAAACACTAACTGGCCGGCAGGACTATTTGGCTACCCTGTTAACTTGTGCACAATTAGTTAAATTTTGCTCAGTTTAAAAGCAATACTTTGATTAATGAAGTATTTGTGTTAAATAACTTGAATAAGTATTGTTAGGCCCTTCAGAGATAACAGGTGAGATGATATGGTATGTTAGTATAGGAAGAATGACCTAACATCCTTTGTCATCTTTATATAAAAATAAAAAAAGTACAAGTTTGTAGGCTTTAGGTATAGTGTTGAGATTTTGTGAGTGAGTGAGTGAATGATATGCTACATATTTTATCATTCATTTTAAAGACATACTAGGTGACCCGGCAGTCGTCGTTCTGCCATATACTTAAATTGTTGTTTTGTTCGTACAAAAATACTACAATCGTGATTTTAAAATGGGGGGTAGGAGGATGAAAGTACTTTACGACCTACGAAATTTACAAAAAAACCCATTAAATTTGGTTCCGTAAATTGCGACCACAAACACAGTGACACAAGATATTTTATGTACTTATTATAGATAAGCTAGAAAATAGAAGTCTTGGGAATTACTTCTGGTTATATACGTATCAAACGAACAAATTGATCGAGTGATTTCAATCGCGCTTCAGTGATTTGTTTGTTTTATTTGATAGGAAACCTATCTAGGCAGGGATGAGAGACTTTATAGGGACTTATGATTCGAATTTTCGAACCGTAAAGACTATTTGAACTTTTAATAACATTTTATCTATGCTATTTATTATTATTATTTTTGTAAACAAACTTCTATAGTCCACCGTATTGGATTTAGGATGACGTCACTTGACTAACATGCACTGTCATCAAACTTAAAGTGTACGCAAACTTTCAACAAAATTCAGTTGTAAGATTCGACCAGGGCCCCTAGACAATGTCACATCTTCATTATCGATGACGAAGTTCGATGTAAAAAATGTATGGATTTGACATAATTACATCACGTGACATATCGAAAGATTATGCCAATTCCATACATTTCAGATTAATCTAACTTTGTTTTCGATATGGAAATGTAACATTGTCTAGGCCCCCTGAACAATCATAAATGCATTGCAAATAAATAAAAGCTTTTAAGAAATGTAACTGGCCGTGATGTCTGAACATAGGCTATCATTATCAATCTATTTACGTTCCCACTGGTGGGCACGGACCTCCTTTCAGATCAACTAGGTACAACATAAGAGATACTTAACAAAAATATTGTAAGTTTCTTTATAAAATCAATAGAAGCCAAAACAACTGCTTTTAGAATTTTGGGAGGGAACACGGGGGAGGCCTTCGTTCATCAGTGGACTTCATTAGGCTGATATGATGATGTCTGTCTGTCTGTCTTTATGTTTGCGCGTATCGCTAAAAACTACTGCAAGTACTTGGATGCGCTTTTCACAGTTATGTTTATCCATTTTGATACGCCTCCTAGAAGCCGACTGATAGTAGGTAAGTATAATTCTATTGCGACGTAAGTGAAATCGCGGGAAAAAGCTTAGTTGAATAATAAATAGTTGCGGGTTGCGGACTTTTACAACCAAATCCTAATGACGTACATAGTTCGCAGTGTCTTATGTGTCGAGAAATCTACAGACCAAATTAATTTATCATTCACTGTACCGTAAGATACAGATGGATTGAAATAACATTAGCGAGATGAAAAAACATGCAGAGACAAATGGCTCTCACGTTACTTACAGTGGTACACACAGCTATAGGTCAAGCTATAAAAAACCAGTTTAAGCTGATCTTGCATTGTATAGGCTTTTCTTACAATAAGAGGCCAGCGTAAACTGGATTTGTATAGCTTGATGTGTAGCCGTGTGTATTGCACCTTAAAAGGGAAAAAGGAACCCTTATGGAATCACTTTGTTATCCACCTGACTGTCGGTCTGTCCGTCTGTCTTTTGTACGGATGCTTTCAACTGTAGTCTACTAAAAAGTATCAGCAACTATTTGTAGCGGATCTTGTTGAAATGCAGTTATGATTGGTCTCAGAATAACAAAACATAGCCATAGTCCTCCACCCTTGCATAATGCAGGTTGACTTCAGACGCTGTTGAGAAAATCTCTCAGGCATGTAGATTGCTTCAAGAAGCGTCCCTTCAAAATTCTTCCTATTTCGTCATGGAAAGACTTTTTCCACAACATAAATTGTAAACGGAAATGGAAAGGAAATTGCAAATATAGGTATTGTAATGTGTGGCCTTGGGAGATGACAACTAAATGTTAGAAGGTTCCACAGAAAAAATAACGATGTTAGGGTAGGTAAGTTACACTATTTGGCAAAGGTATTAAGTGTGTCATGCCCCACAGAGACAGACCGAAACCTATATTTTGTCTAGACTGACAAACAACTCTTATTTCTCCTAGTTATAGCTATCGTTACTCTTTATATCGCTGACGTATCATGAACTTACTAGGTATCTAAGGTCAGCGTGCAAAAGGGGTTATTGTAATAAACATTATTCTGCCGCCTTCACACACTTACGGAAAAAGCATTATCTTATCTTAAAAAGACAACGAATGAAAATTATAAAATTCAAATTTTCAAATTCAAAATTCAAATTTACAAACAAGCATATAGCTTCGTACAAGGGGTTAACCACAATACTAGTAATATGCAACCAACATTGCTAGATGTTATTACTGCGCTAATCCGGATTGATTGTAATAGGGATTGGCGGGATAGGAGAATCATGGTCATCATCATCGACCCATTGTCCTTCTGCTTGGCACGGGTCTCCTCTCAGGATGAGAGGGCTATAGTCCACCACGCTAGCCTACTGCGGGTTGGCAGACTTTATACGCTGTCAATAATCCATCAGGCATGCAGGTTTCCTCAATATATTTTCCTTTTAACTTTTACTGTTTTATATTTTGTCTTCAAAGAAATTAAGAATTTCGGTCATTGGTCAAAGAACTCTTCAGTAACTACATCCATCAATGAACGCATTACTTTCAATTTACGTAATCTCATTTAAAGCAATAACATTTATTTGCAAACAATATTGCATTAGTTAGTAATTGAATTTGCGTAAGATTCTTTGTACAATTGGATTATGTTTATAGATAGCTCATTGTCAATCTTGGCAAAGGACTTATCACGGAGACTTGGAATGTTAGATGAGGGCAGGGTATTAATCTACCCTCTTTATATAATCATATAAGGGCTTCATACGTTTTCAACGATATCTCGCTAGACCTTTCAAGTACTCTAAGGCTCTTACTCGGCAAGATTAAAGAGTTTTTTATATTTTAGATCTTATATTTTTATAAGAGCGGTGGTGGCCCAGTGGTAATGGCTGTGACTTGCGAGTCAATTGTAGGTCGTAAGTTCGAATCTATACATACGCTTTTATTAGTGTAAA
This sequence comes from Subacronicta megacephala, assembly GCA_958496365.1. Lineage (NCBI taxonomy): Eukaryota > Metazoa > Arthropoda > Insecta > Lepidoptera > Noctuidae > Subacronicta > Subacronicta megacephala. The sequence continues at coordinate 1,415,080 of OY292531.1, read as the reverse complement.
TTATTTCTTCACCACTGCTCCTAAAAACGATGAAGGAAAACATCGTGAGAACCGGCATGTCCTAGAACCAAAAACTCGAAGACATGTGACATCTACCAACCCGCACTGGGCCCGCATGATGGTTTACGGCCCACTCCCTCTCACCGAGAGGAGGCCTGTATCCCAGCAGTGGGAACATTATATGGTGAATGCTTTATGTGTAAATATTAGCTTGCTACACTCTTCTCCATAATAATATAAACGTAAGCCCACAAGCTTAAAAAGGCGGAAAAAGTTCCTACTTAGACTTGATAATGTTACAGAAAATGTTATACTTAAGTATTATTAAACAAAGTAGGTATTAATAAGTAAAATTACAAGTTAAACGTAAGTTATTTTTCTTATGGTAGAAATGTCAAAATTAATTCTAATGAGACTTGTAAACGAGAATTCTTCGGGGTTACAAATCATTAATCATCGTCAAAGTCTTATATTGTGGAAAGAAAAACTTTCATTACTTGTTTGCTGAGTTTGTTCGTTATTACTATAATATTACTATAATATTCGCGTTTCTTATCTTATCATCTTTTTGTCGTCAGCCTCTTTACTCTATATTTCTCACTTTCAGAGAGAGGGAGAAAGAACTTTATTTGGGTTACTGAATTCTTCTCAATAAAGGTTGAAACAATAGGATAGTTAACTGGTGTTGAATTTATTGTGAATAACAGGCCTATTGTAAAATGAAATTAAATATAAGACGTATTCTGAGAAAAAATCTATAAATCAATTAAGTACTTATCGACTAAGTACTTAATATTTTTTTAAGATACAAGCGTTTTTTTTTTAAGTGTTTGGTGGAGATAGGATAGGAAATAATTATAGTAAGCTCGCTGCCTAGCATAAAATGTACCTGCTTATAACTACCTTATTTGTAACCAATTTTAATTGTGTTTTTGTTGTTCGGCCCTATTTATGTTAAACTTTTTTATGAGACCATAAATAAAGTTAGTCTAGACTAGCCTAATAGTGGTCTAATTGAAATAAAACATTTGACTCTCAATTTAAAATCAAACATAGGTATTAATCGGTAATAATCGATACCAACTTTTGAATCATAAAATCTAATTACATGGATCCCAATAGTGGGTCTTATGGAGAAGAACCGGCAATGAACTCCATAGATCCTACTCCATTAAATAATTGTTTCATTAAAATTACGTATTTCTTAATAGTAAACTTAGAAATATATACACCATAGACAGGCATGACGAATCTGTTTGAACTTGAATAAATTTTAAATTAACAGTTAAAACTAACGCAAATATTTCCTTATTTTACCGTCATAATCATGTTTATTATCACCATGATTACGGTTGACAAATTCAGACAGTTAAACATTTATAAGCTTGCGGGTTTTATTTGTTTTACTGTCACAAGTTGTTTACAAGTAAACGATCATAGTTTTTAGGGGTTTGTAAATTTTCAGTAGGTATTTTATGAATTCCTGATGGATGGGCTGATAACAAAAATCCAAAATTAGTTTAGTTTTTTTAGTAGCAGTGGCCTACCATTAGGCTACTGGCGTCGGACTTGCGATCATGTGGTTGCCGGTTCGAAACCCATTGCACTGCCGACGGGAACCCACTCAAAATACAAGCATTTAGCTTAGCACGAGGGGTTAACAAGAATACTAGTAATGTGCGACCTACATTACTAGTAAGCTTTTAAAAGAAAAAAAATACACAGGCATACAGCTACACATGAAGCTATACAAACCCAAAATAAGCTGAACTCGCATTGTAAAGGCTTCCCGTACAATGCTAGGCCAGCCCATCATGGATTAGTATAGCCTGATATGTAGCCATGATTGTATGCTTCATATAAACGAAAAATTATAATATATCCAACTTTATACTTCTTTTAACACGACCCCATATTGTGACGCATGAAGCAGTTTGAGTTCATAGTACCAGATTTATTGGCCAATAAAAATTTAAATGTATTTACGATCTGCCAACATTTAAGCGAGCAACATTATACAAAGTATTTTATAATATGAAAAGCTGTGCTCTTTATTTTATGACATGAAATATAACTGCCTCGTTGGTCTAGTGGTCTCAATCGCGACTGCTACGCTAGAGGTCTTGGGTTCGATCCCCAGGTCGAGCAAAGTGTTATTGAGTTTTTCTATGAAATTTTCAGTAGCAGCTCGGACTCTGGATTTGTGCCCGGAGGTTTTGGCGAAAAGGTAACAAACAGATAGGTACCTAGATACCTTCTCAGAGTTATTTATACTTCACTTCAAACTCGCATTTAGGTACAATATCAATATTAGTACCTATTTTATATATTTATGGCCTCTGCTATATGCCAACTATATCGGAGTGGAAGTCGCTTTCAAAACCCTTTAACTGGGCAGTACCGATATCCTATGAATTAGCTGATTGTAACACTTTTTTGGGCTTCTGACTTAAACTAACAATCGCAGGTGTTCCTATGATAGACTTTTGAACTATCGATACAGTTAAAAATGGTCACCCATCCATAGATTGACCGCGGCAAGTGTAGCTTAACCTTGCAGTTGATCAATGATCAGTGTAGTTTTCTACTTTACCCTCAAAGTCGAATATATCGTGTAAATATTTTGGTTATCCTTGCCAATAGAAAAGGAATAATTCACGCTGGTGGCAAAGGACACTGGGTGACGTCAGATGTGTCAGTGTGTTACTAGGCAGAATGCCAAGGGCCCCTTTATACTCTGTGCCAATGTCAAACACACTCAATGGATTAGCACACTATTATAATTCTTTAAAAGGATGGGAAACATTCTGTTTTCAAACACAGAAGTAAAAATATAACCCTGTAAATAAATATAGATTGAAAACAAACGCTATGTGGACGCATGGAGGTTTTATTAGGTTATTTATCGTATTTTTAGCAAAATTATCATCATTCATATCATGTCAAAAAAAAACAATTTAAACAATAATCATAATTAGAATAAAACAAATCACAGTAAATAAGTGTTCTAAATATAATTATCTTGTTTAGTCAAATATTATAATTATATTTTTTTCATTGTGTCGTATTATCAACAGCTGTTAGATTTTAAGTAAACTTAAAACTCACGATTTTGGCCCTAAAGGGTTAGGTAGAGGTATTCAATTCTACTACAAAGAGTTTCATCCATGTAACCCTACCCTGACTCTGGTCTTAAATAATAAATACGTGAAACAAAACATTGGCAACATTTGTAAAAAAAAAAAGTTTGTTACATTGAGTCGCAATTCTGGTATGAATCTTGCAAGTTTGCAAGTTTTTGTTTTAAAACAGGAGTTTCATTTATGCAGCAATGAATTCGAGTTAGTGTGGACTATTCTTGGAGTTCCTTTTATACAACAACTGTTTAACCTATAAAACCACTATAATAGCAAGAAACCGCGGCACTAAAGATAAATGTGCCAAATATTTTTCTCAGACCCGTTTCAGTTCGTCATAGGAACGAAGGCTCACGTTTGCTTTTTTAATGGTATCAGAATGTTCTGATACGAAATGACATAAATAATGATAAAATACATTGGACTTGAGTCAGGCCCTGCGAAACAGATTTTCTTGTAGTAAACGTATAGTTATCAAATATAGCTTTACCTTATTTATACGCAATCTTTATTACATTCCACAATGAAGTCTATCTAGATTGTAAATCTATACATTTAAATATGTTGTAACAGGACGATATTGAAGAAAAATTTTTGTACAGGGTCTTCCCATTTCATTATTGATGTCACTAACAAAGATATATTATATCGGTTTATAGAAATGAAAATAAAAAACGAATTTAATATACTACGAAATAGGTGGCTTCTCTTTTCTTGACCTTTTGATTAGCACCTAGTTAGACTATCTGATTGCTACCTATCGTAAACCAACAAGTAAGTCTCTTTACAAAATGTTGCCAACAGAAATTACGTAACATCCCGCATACCTTGTTTTTATTGGCAATTCCACAGCCCTAGTGCTGGCAACACTTAACTTTTTATCGTCCGCATTTCAATACTAAACTGGATCTGAAATATTTTGCGGAACAAACATGTTTGTTGACATTTGTACTAAGATCGCATCATTGAAACAGTTTAATTTTGTGAAACGATTTTATAAATGTCATCATCCTTGCCTGTTCCCAACAACACAATCCATTGAATCCTTTATGGTTCATTTGTGAAGTTACCCGCGTCACAGTTTTTTTTTCTAGATCAGCAAATACTTTTTATAAATAATTAAAATCTTCTTCTTCTATCTATATCTATATATATATATATATATATATAAAAATCAATGCCACTTTTCGTTGTAATTTTATAACTCAAGACTGGGCTCACCTATCCAAACCAAATGTTTAGGCTTTGTTCGGACTATTTAGTAGATGGTTTATGTGAAGTTTGCATAAAATCGGTCGAGCGGTTCTTCATTTATCACATTTTTTACATACATATTATTGTACAGGAAAGTCAAGAAAACACGCGGGCGAAGCCGTGGGCGGAAAGCTAGTCTTATATATAAAATTTTCGTGTCACAATGTTAGCTACACTCCTCCGAAACGGCTTGACCGATTTTTATGAAATTTTATATTCATATTCATTAGGTCTGAGAATCGACTACTGTCTATTTTTTTTATGACGTATACTCCACGCGGGCGAAACTGCTGGCGGACAGCTAGTATAATATAAAAACATACCACCACACCGATATTCGCCATGGGGTTTCCCGCATTCGGGGAATAAATGCTAAATATTTTTGGACTAAACGAACATAACAACAATGTGTACACATTTTGAAACTTTCAGCTACATTTTATTCAGTTTTCTCCATAAAATCTTCTTGAACTATTTTTAAGATGAAGTTACTCTAGCATGTTGGAAAAAGATAAAAATAATATACAGTTTTGTGAAGGAAATAGCTTATTTTTTAAAGTTTATCAAGGTTCTATGTATCGTCCTATCCTATTTTAGTTTTCATTTTTGCACTTACTTTTTGGCTAGGTATTTAATTTTGAACTTAAGAGAAAATATGTTTTTTATTAAAAAGATTGTAAGAACTTTAGAATTAAATGATTACCATCGGTTGTTCTTATTTCTAACTTGGTATTGGTGGTTTCACCAACCGTTTTAGTTAATATTTTTTCATTTTTAATAGCTGTAGTCTTATTTGAGATTAAGGTTTTAATTAAGATTTATTATTTATTATAATAACTTACCAGGGAAGTAACTAGGATATTATTGCTAAGATATAGGATATAATTATTATTAATGCTAACATTCTAAGTTTCGTCCTCCCTTCAGCTGTCCCATCAAAATTGCAATAGGCAAAATTAAATGGCCTAGCAATTTGGGACGAACAGACAGTATTTTTTTTGTTTTAAGTACCATACTTATATACTTTCATATCCATTTCGTAAAAACTGTTATTATAAAATTACGAAGAGGTATTGGATAGAAAAGTAAATTATAGGTAGATAGGTAGGTAATATGGCTTTCTAACACAATAGCAATAACTCAATACCTATTGCCCGGGTCAGGTTATTGCCCCACCGTCCTCTAAAGCGAAACCCCTCGATTGTGTAATTACCGGATTGGACAATCAATGAATAATCTAATAATACCCTCACTTGGGACAGGGCCGTTAAGCAATTTTACATTGACAGAATATTGCTGTAGCTATAAGAAATGGTTTGTGGAATTATTTCTTAAATGGAAATAGGCTCGCCCACTATCACACAAAACGTACTGGCGAAATGTGGGTGTACAGGCACACCTCTACCTAATCTTTCGGAGAATACAGGCGATATGATATGTTTATGTTGACACAATCATCATCATCAGCCTATGTTAGTCCACTACTGGACGTAGGCCTCCCCTAGTGTACGCCATTTCTGTCCTCTGCTTTTTGCATCCAGCTTCTGCCAGCAACCGTTCCCAAACCATCATTCCATCTTGCCGGAGGGCGTCATACACTACGTTTGCCGAGTCGCGGTCTTCACTCGAGAACACGTCTACCCCAACAATTGTCGATCCTTCTACAGATATGGCCAGGCCATTGCCAGTTCAGCTTGCTAATCCAGTGTGCTATATCGGTAAATATAAAATAAATTAAAAGTGATAATAAACGTTTATTGTATCAAATCAGAGCAGTAAAACTTATGCAGTAGGTATATTTAAAATTAATATGATTAAAAACAGGGTCTTAATTATGACATCATCATCAGTTTGTTAAAGCATAGCTAGGCGAAACATAGTGTATCTTGGAGGCAGTATTTTAGGATTTATAGAAGGGATATTAGGATATATTGAAGGGATATTAGGATATATAGAAGGGATATTAGGATATATAGAAGAGCCTACTATATACCATACAGTTTGCAAAAGCGAAGAGCCCATTTATTATGTACTAGCTTTCCGCCCACGGCTTCGCCCGCGTGGTTTATTGGCTTTTCTATACTAAAATATAGGTTTATATATATATATATATATATATATATATATATATATATATATATATATATATATATAAACCTTCCTCTTGAATCACTCTATCTATTAAAAAAAACCGCATCAAAATCCGTTGCGTAGTTTCAAAGATTTAAGCATACAAAGGGACATAGGGACAGAGAAAGCGACTTTGTTTTATACTATGTAGTGAAGAATAATATGGCTAAGTGGTCGAAGAAAGAAAAATTTTTATGAACACGGTTAAGTTATAAATTTACCCGATGCGGTTTTATCACGCCTGTATTCCCCGAAGGGTTTGACAGAGGATTCCTTAATGCACACCTACCTTTCGCCGGTATATGTAGTTCCCATGCAATAGGGTGAGAGCTTATTGCCATTCATCAGGCACTCAAACTCCAAGCTGAGAATTTCATGGAAAACCCCAATAACACTTTTTCCGACCAGAAAATCAAACCAGGGACCTCTAGCGCAGCAGTCGCGCTTAAAAATACTAGGCTAATGAGGCAGTGATTCAGTTCAATGAGACTTTATATATCAACATTTCGACGAAAACCAGCCTGTATTTACACGCCGATTTTTAGAGCATTTATTTGGATTTCGTAGTAGGTTACTAAATTCCTGCTACGCCGTAGTCATCTTTCGAACGAGCGCTACGGGCTACGTCAGAATTGCTACGCTGGGAGATCGTACATAATATTGTACGACTATTTTGTGCATATAGCAAACTGCCTCATTAGTCAAGTGATTCCAAGCGCGACTGCTATGCTAGAGGTCCTGTGTTCGATTTCCACGTCGATCAAAGTGTGATTACGAGTTTCTATGAAATTTTCGGTAACAGCTCAGCTTGAATTCGTGACCCGTTAACGGCAATAGACTCAACACCTGTAACATGGGACACCATGTAAAATTTATTATTTCGTTGCCAGTTGGTAGTTTTTTTTTATCACAGATAGGCTTACGCTTGACCACAACTTGCCTGTTGTTATATTAGATACGGGCAGACGAGTTCCTAAATATGGCCGTTTCAGCCCTTCAGAGGAAGAAAACGATCTGAGGGTTGTCCTTTGCAATAGATTCATATTTAAATAGACCCTATAGCCGTTGAATATCAATTTTCTAATGAGAATCATAATACGATTTCCCAATAGCGGCCAGCAGATTTTTTAAAGACGAAGAAATACTAAACGATTGTTATATGTATAATTCGACAGCGTAAACGCCTGATGTTTGTTTAATACTTTCACAAAATTCAACTCTCATTTATCAAGAGTTTGGGCATAAATCCCGCTAGATGTCGCTGTGGTCTGAATTCTCTAAAAGAATGCGTGGCGTAGGTACAAGTATTTTTCCTTGTGGTAAGCATGCGGCCAATTTTCTTTACTGCTGATGTGGAATTTGTGATTTTTGGGGCGCGAATGCCTTGATTACTATTGGACATAACATAACGTAGATCCCAGAAGGATTAGGTAGAGATGTACTTATATTTATTTACTTGTATTTCCTTATTATTTGATCAGAAGAGGCAGAACTTACATATACAGAGTATGCAGATTACTGTAGCATTTTCCCGTCACTTTGACTTCTAACTGATACCAATAAAAACTATTTTATCAACCTTTTTGAAACCTAAACCCTACATTTGAGAAATAAATGCATTTTATTATTATTCCCTTTATTTATTTTTAATATTTTATACTTATACAAAAAAATAAGAAATAGCATTTGAAACGTCCTAACAATGCGGGCCGTGTCCAAGAGTGCCTACTGCTTTCTGTATCAAGACCTCGATCCAGGCACTTAACGAGAGCCTCCCTAGATTTTGATCGATTATTAATGATTATTCCCATAACTACTTATGTTCGTATTTTTATCATACCATAGCTTGCATACAATACAAATCCAGACTAAGCTATTGCTGAGAATTTCATAGAAAACCCTCGACCTGGGAATTCAACCCTGAATCGTACGCTCAGCGGCCGCGTTCGCAACAATTCTAACATTGAGGGAATTAAAAAAAGGCTTTAGTTTTTTAGGAATTCATTATTGAAAGAAATTAGCATGAACAAACCAGCATATTTATGGAAACTCAAGTTAAATGAATCCTAAATCTTAGTAGCCGAACTAACTACTTAATACGTAACAAGAAATAAATGACGTCGTCCTATCTACGTTCATCGCTGTAACATCAACGCCATCCATCTTAAGAGGCTGAAGTATCCTCTTTTAGATAGAGCGGTAAGGGTTGGCGATAATTAATTACGAGCGTGATGGATGAACAAGGCGTTACGTGACAACCCTGTAATAATCGGTGATAAATTAATTTTCTACGTGTTAATAGCTTCGCGGCGAATTCTCTAGTCTGCGTTTATTGTTTTTGACTAACGATTCCGACGAGATACGAGTTTTATCTATGCGTATTTGAATTGTGGTAAATTTTCGAAAAGGGGGAATAATTCATACATATTTCTGAGAAATATTATAACTACAGGAAAAAAACACTACAAAATAAAAATAAATTATTAGTTTTTTAATTTACATATAACATATATAGGTACCTTGCCACCTCCCCTGGCAGATGATCCATGAAGATTTAACATCGTAAAAAAAAAAAAGAAAACAGGGATAGCTTTGATTATAATCTACACATATTAAGTCCTCTTCTATAGTTCCACTGGCCTTTAACCAGTCTCCTACTATGTAGAAGGATCATTATTAGCTCCATAACACTAAAACAACCTCTCTTATCTAAAACAATGTTCACAAAAACTTGGGAGCTAGCACTTTAATAAATTATTCATTCGATAGATTATTATTCAGATCGAACAAGCTCCACTGAATCTATTAATTCTTCGGACAAGATGATACCCTTAAATAATGTAACAGTGTTTATTTTTAATTAAACAAAGTATAGTCTCGACTATTATATTCATATTCAATAACAATAACGTCGCAAATAAAAACTTGAGTATTTTTAGAGCAACAACTTTCAATCCGTTATTTTACCTACAGTTCAAGTCATATACTAATTCAAAGGTATATGAAAGTACCTAGGCAATATAAAAATTTCCCTTACGGCTATAAGTAATTCGTTATTCATTAGGGTGAAAAACTGCCTTTAACAACAATTTAAAAATTAAAAAAATCCCCTGACGATTGCATTATATTTATATCTTGACCGATTTTCATCAAACATAGCTAAGAACACTCCCGACTAATTCACTTTTCAAACAAAAAATAACAAAATCATATTCGGTTCATCCGTTCGGGAGCTACGATGCCGCAGACAGACACACACAGACACGTCAATCTTAACACACCCCCGTCGTTTTTGCGTCGGGGATTAAAATAGAAAACGAGGAGGCTATATATATTTATATGATAATAATAGTTAATATCTTTACACTTGTCATACATATGTAGTACGTTCGGGCACAAAGTGGCTCTAATGATTCTGACAATTATTTATTAAAAAAAACTAGCAACCCTATATCGGGAAACCACAAAAATATTTATATTCTATGAACGCTTGCTCAACGAAGCGGTATGGTATAAGTATTTAGCGTCAGCCGATCCGTAAATCATCCGTCGGTAATACCCCAGCTTAAACTATCTGTCAGTAGGTAGGCCACTTAGGGTCAGCTCACACCGAAACGCAACGACGCACGCAGTTTATAACCTAGAACTTTATTCACTAAATTGTAGACATTTTGTGAAAGAGATAGCGACATGGAGTACAAAAGTCCGCTAATGTCACACTGCTAATGCCTTCAATGCATATAAAAAACTACCTTCGCTTTAAATCAACATTAATTATTTAAATGGCTTATTGACACATCTTTAAATTGATCTGTTGATCAGTATCGTTTTAAAATTTCATACTTAATCACGTATAATTTTTATGATAAATATACGAGTATAATTATTATAACATACAAACATACACACGTCTTTCCCATAAGGGTAGGCAGAAACAACAGAACGGCATTTGCTACGATTATTGCATACTTCTTTTGCTTCGTCCACATTCGGGTACTACGTCCACCAATAAGGTCGTGGTATATCTTTCTAGAGCGTCCTCGCCCTAACAATATTATGTCAATAAACTAATTACACTAAGTCGCTTCAAAAACATATACCTACACGAATTCGAAACTCGAATTTTTTATCCCATTTACAGCGACATAAGCCAACAAATCTTACAATTAATTATTTTTATTTCTGTTCACAATGCGCCTCGCAGCCGCCATATCAGTGTGAGCAGACCCTTACAGCGCTATAAGTTGTCTGAGAAATTACCCCGCGATATTAATGGTGCGCGCCGGATTTGATACTCTAGTATTATTTGGGCCTTTTTAGTCAAGAATCCACGAGGATATTTTAAGTATCGGTATCTTAGTCTTTGCTCTGATAAATTGGGATCAAGTTTCTGTCTAACGATGTGGTAGAATATCTGCATTTTAGGACGTGATAAGCATCTTACCTCTGCGACCCCGGGTAAGCGATATCCTTAAGACTAAAGATACATTTGCTATAAGGGCTTTTGGGCCAAGCTATATAAAGCCATACATTCCAGTATAATTTGACCTCTCATTGTAACGAAAGCCTTTACAATCCTAGGCCAGGCTATACTAGATTAGTTTAGCTCAATGTGTAGCTTTGAGTTCTAAAAATGATCACCCACCCATAAACAGAACAGCTTAATCAATAAGATAGATTGAAAAGGGTAGATAAATTAGTTTAGACTCACAAGAACACTTAATTGCTTTACATGGTTTTTTCTATATGAATAATTTTATAACATAGAGAAGAAGAATAGTGACGTGTAGAGACAAATCCTAGATTTTTAGTTTTGTATTGCATACTGCATTGTTGTAATACTTACTTGCTCCACAACTCATGGAGCAACAACTCGCTTCACGACGTTAATAGAACCTATAATATATTGTACCGCAATGACCAACCTATAATATATTCTTTTCTTTCTTTTTCTTTCTTACCGCAATGAAGAAAATTGCGTACAAAAAACAAGATTTAGAGTTATTGAATAATAAAAAAAATGGTTACTGTGATTTACTGCGTGACAAGCTAACAACAAAGATTGTGTAACTCTGACATCTGTCACACGCTTATAAATTTAACGAGACATCTGCCTCCTGTTTCAGAGTCAACGTGCAGTCACAGTTATTCACATGATATTCGTGTATAATACCGCAATACGTAAAGCCGACTTGCTTTGTACGTTATTGTCATTATTTTACACGCCCAAAGATTATTTATTTATTATTATTAAGGGCCAACAAGAGATGTACACAAATCGTGAATGTTATACAAAGTAGAGATAATAATGTAAGTGTACTCCTTCAATTATAGGCATGCATTATCATAATTAAGATATTATTAGAACTTAGCATAACTAGATATCCATGTTACATAATTCGAAACAATATTAGTTACAGTAGATGTAGGTATTCCATTAAATTGAAATGATTAGGTTTTAATATAATTATTCCAAAATTTGATTAAATACAAGGAAGTTAACAAAATTTTCAAATATACTATCACACCTATTTCCCTGAAGGTAAGGCAGAGATATACTTATTAGGCTGAGGAGTACGAATATGCATTTATAGTTCGCCAGAATTTTCAGGGTCGCATGCAATAGATATTAGGTAATTGACATTAAAAGGACACATCCAAAATCCGAGCTGCTACTGAGAATTTCATAGTAAATAACCTAATTATACTGCTCCCTCTGAGAATCGAACCCAGGACCTCCTAGTGGTCCTAATCGCAACTGCTACGCTAAAAGTGCTGAGTTTGAATCCCAGATCAGGCAAATTTTTATTTGGTTTTTGTATGAAATTCTCACGAGAACCTCGGAATTTGGATTTAAACATTACATGGGACTTAAACATACCAGCGAACTGCGGGTGTAAATTTTGTAAACCTCTGCCTAACCCTTCGGTAAACACAGGCGTGATGGTATATTATGTTATGTATTTACACTTTCCGACCAAATCCAATATTGTGTTTCACGAGTGCATCGTTGAAGACAGCATTTCTACAAACTACAAGTTTATCTTCACTGTATAAATTAAAATAACTTAATTACTGTTGTGTTACTTCTCCCTGTGACTGCTTAATGAAGAGATACTGCAAGTCTTAAGTGTTTTAGAACAGATATTGACTTCGAAGCTAGAGATAAATTCTTTGCCTTAGAATTCGTCTGCGCATTGTAGAAGGTTGATTTAAAAAGAAAACTAGTTGGTTTTTTTATTTCATTTTCATAGAAAAACTCAATAACACTTTGTTGGACCTAAACTAAATCGAACCCATGATCTAGTGTAGCAGTTAGCACTTATTACCACTAGACTAATATGGTAAGTCACATTTTTAATTTTTATTATAAGCGCAACATGTCGATTAATTGGTGTGCTAAATAGCATGTTACGAATATAACATAAGTTACCATCACGCCTGTATTCTCGAAAAGTTAGGCAGAGGTTCTAACGTACACAACTCACATTTCGCCGGTATTTTTAGGTCCCATGTAATAGGGGGCGAGCCTATTGCCATTAACCGGGAACAACTCCAGACTCCAGACTCGGAGCTGCTACTGAGAATTTCATAGAAAAACCCAATAACACTTTTCTCGATCTGGAGATCGAACCCAGGACCTCTAGAGTAGCAGTCACGATTAGGAACTCTAGATTAATGAGGCAATTATAAGGCTGTATTATACGATCAAAGTGGCCAGTGTTCTTTGTACGAATATGTCAGTAATTTATGCTTGTGTCGATTGTGGATTATCTAGTATTATTATTAACACATGCTGGTTCCCAGTGATTATGATGCAGTTGATTAAACGCTAGCTCAATCTTATCATAAAATTATGATGCATATTACCTATTATTCCCCGCCCGTATGCAAAATTCCCATATTTATAACTATTGTTTCTTAAAACAGAACTTAAAAAAAATGTTTTACATTTAAGAATTCCTAACTGATCTGCAAACAATTTTATAAATTGATTCAATGTGGCCTTTTTAACCGTCCGATTTTTTTTGTTCAATTATTATTTTGCAATTATTGTCAATATTTTTGTCGGTAGGAATATGCTGCTGAAATCCTCTGAATTGATATATACCAGATTGCTAAAACATAATTTAAGGGTAATGCAGCCAATGAAACTATTAATATTCAGCCATTTGCTATCAGGCGGCCCGCATGCAGTCTTCAGCTTCACAAATTAACAAATCTCATTTTCAAAATACAGTTTTTTGAAAGTGGAACCTATTTCGTCTCGTTTCAGTATAGTTTCCGGTGATTCAAGCACATCATCAAATAGTTTAATAATTATTTCAGTATTTCAATAAAGGGTGAATATCCCGTATTCCCTATTACCCACGCTAAGACGCTCCATGTAGTTTCTGGTTGGTTCTGTTTTTCGTGAAATTTCTTCGTTTTGCTGTAATCACCCTTCTTATTAATTTATGTAATTTTGACAATTTTGTTTTAACACCATGCTACCTTGTTAGCAGTTCCAACTTACATGCGTCCACGTTTTTAGGTTTTGTTAAAGTATGCAAAACATGTAACATGTTAGTATAGGCAACCTCGACAAACCGGCGGAATTCAGAGGTCAAGGTCACAATATTTTCTCTCTAAGAATACACAAAGAACACGAATGTATTCAATAATGTCTTTAGGTTATCATTTATTCAATTGCGATTGCTATTCAACTGTTATTCGGTAATACATTTTCATGATTTGAATTTCAAGGTTTAGTTTGAAAGGGTTACATCATAATATAGATAGCAGCTGTGCTAAAAAGGCCACTCAAAGTTACTAGCGTTAGTTCTACCTAATTAAGTATGTATTATCTTTTAAGGAATTTGAACAGCTCTTCCACAAAAACCCACGCAAATAGAGAGATAGACCTAGATCTAAAGGACTTAAAAGGCTGTATTCAATTAATGATAGGATTCACATTATATTCATATTCATATATCACATTATTGCATTCCAAGATAGACTGCCTCATTAGTCCAGTGGTCCTAAGCGCCACTGCTACGCTAGAGGTTCTGGGTTCGATCCCCAGGGCAAGCAAAGTGTTATTGGGTTTTTCTATCAAATTCTCAGTAGCAGCTCGGAGTCTGGATTTGTGCCCGGTGAATAGCAATTGGCTCGCCCCCAATTACATCGGACACACCGGCAACATACCTAAACATACCGGCAAAATGTGGGTGTACATAATTACACCTCTGCCTAACCCTTCGGGGAATACAGGCGTGATGGTATGTATGATTCACATTAGAAAATTGCTGAGGATTCCCAATGAATTTTGAATTTGCATTTGTGTGGCCCTATTAGGCAACCAGATCTTATAAATTTAGCAAGAGTGACATAATTCTTGTGCAAACTGTGGTGCAACTAGGTGTATAATATATACAGCATGTGAGATATAATTGCTCTCGGCGCAGATGAGTGCACCACTATGGCACGACCGTGTTGTTACCGGCTGGATGAGTTTAATCCAACTTATCATATAGTTCAACGCTTTGTGCATCTACATGCATACACTACATAAGATTAGATTATGGTAGAATATGAATTGATGCAATTAAGGAAGACCTCATTAGCCTATCGTTCGTCGAAGCGTTTGATTTAAGTAATAGGTATTTTATTGAGGTACTTTATTGAGATTATCATTGAAATTTTCAGTTGCAACTTGGAGTTTGGTGTTCAGTTAATGGCAATAAGCGCATCCCATTAGAACGTAAACCAACAACAAACTGTGAAAGTACACCTCTGCCTAATTTTTCGAAGAAATATTGAGTATATATGTGTAAAAGTACGTGTGTATGTCGGTTTGTCAAACAATTTAGAAAAAAAATGGTCATTTATTTTTAGTAAATGAATATGTCCAGGGATACGACCAAAGCTCAATTAAATTATTATAAGTTCTGTAACAGTGTATAGTCTGCCAATTCCTCATTAATAGTAAAAACAAAAAGGCTGATTTTGCCGTGTTGAATAATAATATGGTGAGTGTATAACATGGTTCTCATTAAAAAACTGGTAAATAAATGCTATGAATTTATTAAAGAAGCAATTACTGTGTATAATAATATGGCCTTTTAACCCAGCTGTACTAGGTCACATAATGTATTATGGCTTTTTTACCCTCAACCTTCATTAAGCTCAGTCCATTCGCAAGTTGATAACTCTCTCGAATGTTTGTCCAAATGTCCATAACTCAATTACACTCTACACGTTAGTTGCCTCCACTAGACTGCCTCATTAGTCTTGTGGTCCTAAGCGCGACTGCTACGCTAGAGGTCTTGGGTTTGATCCCTAGGTCGAGCAGTGTTATTGGGTTTTTTATGAAATTCTCAGTATCAGCTCGGGGTAGAGATTTGTGCCCGGTTAATGGCAATAGGCTGGCTCCCTATTACATGGAACGTAAACATACCGGCGAAATGCGGGTGTACATTGTAGTGTACTACTGCCTAACCCTTCGGGGATAGGCGTGATGGTATGTTACGTTATGTTACACTATAGGTATCCGTGCAGAGTATGAATGTATTCTCGAGTACCTACAAGTACTGTTACACTGCTGCCCTTATTGTTTTATTCAGGCATTGCCGAATATGGAGCCGTCTTCACAATTACCTGTATAAGATAAGATAAGATAAGATAAGATAAATCTTTATTTGCTACGAACTAGACACATAAGAGTGAAGGATACACTAAAAATGAGGAAACAGTACATATTAAATTAAGATACATAAATAGCTCACAAAAAGTTTTACGTGATTATTATGTCTCGCTGTAGCAAATGGGTGTCCAGCTCAGCATGTGCCAGGTAACACCAGGCGCTGGTATTCTGCTGGATCCCGGTTGTGACATACGGATGTCGAAGCAGGTTAACTAGGCATTTAATATAAAATTGTATGTGTGTATATGTGTATGTGTGCATGTGTGTGCGTGTGTGTATATTAGCTCGATGAATTAATAATGTCATACTTATTTAGGAAAAAAATAAAATTAGCTTGATTAGATTAAAATAAATAATTTTAATTAAAATACATAATTCAATTAATTTATATTTATATCATTATTATTTTATTTATCACAGATTATATTTCAATTTTTAATTAAGTAAATTAGGCATTTCTTTAATAGGTACAAAAATTAATATATAAAACTACTGAGTTAAACAATATAAGAGCCCACTTACACAGTAGTAACGTGGTATATTCAGACCATCGGTGTACCTAATTCTCTTCTAGCACATATCTCATAAAAAATCACTCTCCCATCTATACATATATACAAAAATTTACAAATATGCACGCACACACACTCACACACATATGCATCCACACCAATACGCATATACACTAACCCTCACTCACATACACATCACACTTAGCTACTTACCTACACTTATATCATAGATAGCATTGGTTTATGTAACAATAACACTGTATCACTCGTTGTAATTGTTGTATTTATTAAATATTGTACTACCTATAAGGCGGAACCCTATCTCTTAAGATACAGGCAAGACCTAGTTTAAGGGATAGAGTATATATAATTGTGCTTAATTACTGTATTATGTAGTAGTTTTATTAGTTTACTCAACCGGTTGATACAACGAAGTTTCGTTATAAAACGGGCTTAAATATAAGAAGGAAATAGTATCTAATTTATTCATTTTTTAAGTTAATTATAACCAGAAAATAACGTCAGTTGTACATAAGTACAGAATAACCGAATAAAGTAAGTATATCAATATTGCCATCTATGTCATAAAACACACGCACTAACACACACACAAACACACACACACACACTCACACACTCACACACACATTCTTTTTAATATTAGTCCTATGTCACTATCTCTCTTAAATTTTGTACTCTAGTCTAAATTTTATTGTAATGATCACGTATAGACCTTCAAAATAATATTTGTATACCGTCTGAGGGCGAGAGCCTGGAGATCTGTCATACAGGTCTAGATCCTAGTGCGGACTCCAGCTCTCATAAAGGTTTTACTTTGAGCTGTCAAAATTTGATTATTTATAATGATTATTACGTATGTACATACCTTTTGAGAGAAATAAATACATTTTGTTTTTGTTTTTTAATTAACTTTCCCGATAAATTATTACACGTCAGACGCACTATGAGACCAGTATCACCAGAGTTTATTACAAAATTATTGGTGCCCAATATTATACCTACCTACACTGTTCTGTGGTGGGTCGACAGTACCTACATCATTTTTAATGACGCTTGGCACGAATCGAGGTACCAGTCTTTATAATACGTAGGTATCAAAAATAAAAACCATTTTTTTTATAGATTTCTCTGACGCACTACGGAAATTTATAACTACTGTGAAATGACTTTAAGTGTCTTCTATTTTAACGTTATAAATAAATCCTAAATTTAAATAGAATACACTTCTATCCGCTACGGTTATGATTTTTACGCAAAATGTTTAGTACTTAATTGTGAATAAGTTATAGTTAGCCTAGTGCTCTACTGCCTCGTTAGTCTAGTGGTCTCAAGCGCGACTGCTACGCAAGAGGTCCTGGGTGCGATTCCCAGGTCGAGCAAAGTGTTATTGGGTTTTTCTATGGAATTCCCAGTAGCAGCTTGGAGTCTGGATTTCTGCCCGGTTAATGGCAATAGGCTCGTCCCCTATTACATGGGACCTAAACTAGTACACCTCTGCTTAACCCTTCGGGGAATACAGGCGTGATGGTATGTTACATGTTAAGTTATAGTGGATGTCGCAATTCTTATTGCCATTATCCTAGAATGTGTTGTACACGAACAATTTGCGAAAAACCAAAAAAGTTTAATTTGGCGCCCAAAGAAAGACCAGAAAACGCTACTCATATTCACGGCATGTATGGTTAGGAGGTTTTGGTCCTTCTTTCCTCGAATATCTTCTTTTTATTTCTTTCTTATTCGTATTTTCTTTCTTCTTCTTCTCTCTTATATATTAAAATCGATAGCTGTTCGTTAGTCACTAAAACTCTAGAAATAGGTCTCGTCAAGACCGATTTGGCTAGTTTTCATTTTGAAATATTTGTGGAAGTGCAATGGAAATGTTTAAATGGTGAGAAAATATGGAAAATTGGACTCGGCAGATGGCGCTGCAATCGAGTTCGGGCGGGACGACGTCTGTCAGGTCCACTAGTACGGTGGCCAGCACATCAATTTTCTCAGTTGATTTTGAACTTAATTATCAACATTTTATGGTTTAAAATCATTTGGAGAAATTTGACAGTTTTGTATAACTTGATGTGCTCGTGACTAAACATTATATGAATATTTAGAAAATAATAAACTAATTAAATAATAATTGCTATTTAAATCCAGGGTTAAATTAAGGGTAAATTCATACATACATACATATTGTCACGCCTGTCTCCCATGGGGGTAGGCAGAGACTATAGATTTCCACTTGCTACGATCCTGGCACACTACTTTCGCTTCATCTACATTCATTAATCTTTTCATGCATGACCGTCGGTTTAGGGTGCTCGGAACCTGGCCTTTTTTAAGAACATTCAACAAATTTGCAGTGAACTAAATACATTTTAGAACGAGTATCTAACATATTTCTCGTATCCCTAAAGTTGAAGTAGAGGCTCAAGAGATTATGGTAACATTATAGTTCTGCCCGACCGAACAGCAATCCCCATTTGTTACGTTTATACTCCGCTTTATCATGTCCGCCCTTTAATGGGTAAAATGTTTGTAGAATGGGGGTAATAATCGAAACCGTTAATTTAATTGTTATAATCAATGAAGATAAACGACGGGTTAAGTAATATTTACACCGTCCTAGCCTAACAGGCTCATTTTTGTATGGTCTCATAAAAATGTACCTTAAATAAAGCCGATCAACAATATCGAAATTAAACAAACCATTCCCCGAAGGGTGGTGTACTAAGGTACCCCCACATTTCGCCGGTATGTTGAGGTTCCATGTAATAGGGGGCGAACCTATTGCATCCAGACTCCGAGTTGGTACTGGGAAGTTTTTAGAAAAACCCAATAACAATTTGCTCGACCTGGGGATCGAACCCAGGACTTCTAGCATAGCAGTCGCGCTTAAGACCACTACACTAATGAGAATTTTGTTTAAAAATAAGGAAGTTATAAACATTTCGGAGTTATAATCTGCGGAGCGTTAAACGAAACGTGGACACTCACTTAAAATCGCACACACAGTCGCAGCAACTGGATGAAAAGAGCTAAAGATCGGGCTCTGTGTTCAGCAGAGGACGAATATGGGCTGATGATGATAAGCATTTTAATTTTATGCTAGACAGAAAGCATACTATAGCGACTTGTAACGTCACAAATCGAGAATTTTATTAGTCGATTTAAATTATTTTCAGTGAAAGTGCAGTATTTTACAATAGGCCTAAGTAATATTTTAAATAAATTCAACACAGTCAACGATCCTATTGATCTGCAAAATTCAACTGAAGTGGTCGCGGCTAGGATTAGTCAGTCATGATAACATCATGATGATGAGATGCGTTCCTTGCGAAGTATGTGTGGTGTAAATCGGAATGATAGATTGAGAAATAGTGTTATAAGGGAGCATTGCGGTTTAAAACATGATTAAGTGACACGCATTGAAAGGGGTATGCTGAGATGGTTTTGGACTTGTCGAGACAATGGATGACAGGCGTTTAACGAAAGGGATTTATAAAGCAAATGTCAGTGGAGCCGCCGGGTGTGGACGCCACAGAAAGACATACCACGACCTTATTGGTTAAGTCCTTCAGAACGGTCAGGTGCGTAGTACCCGCAACCGGCGCATGTGTATGACAAGATGTATGAATGTGGACGAAGCAAAAGAAGTATGCAAGAATCGTAGCAAATGACGCTCTGTAGTTTCTGCCTACCCCTATGGGAAAAAGGCGTGAGTGATTGTATGTATAACTACTAGTTTTCGACAACTTCTAAATGCATCCCGTGAGAGTTCTGAAATACAATTTTATCCAACAGCGAATTCCAGCGTTTTCCAGTAACCTAATGGCTCTTATAGCAGATTTTGGGAAAATGTTGTGTAATTTTTGAACTAGTAACACAACATTTTACAACTACTTGAATGGCAATGTTTATCTGTGACACAAGTCGTTAAATTTTTAAAATGGCGAACTGGAACAATGTGTAATGATTGTTTTTTTTTAGAACGTATTGCTAAGTAAGCGGGAAATGATCGTAGGCTGTGTAAAATTAGGGATTAGAGAGAGATAGATATAACAGACGGAGAGAGAGAGCAAGAAATAGACGTGTCATATTATTACCATCACGCCTGTATTTTCCAAAGGGTAGGGCAGAGCTGCTCTCATAGTTCGCTGGTATGTTTAGGTCCCAAGTGAGCTAATTGCCATCCACTGAGCGCGCATCCAAAATCCGATCTGCCAATGAGAATTTCATAGAAAAACCCAATAACACTTTGCTTGACCTGGAAATTTAACCTCAGTAATAAAGACCTCTAGCGTAGCAGTCGCGCTTAGGACCACTAGACTAATAAGATAGTTAATATATTAACACTAGAGATATAATATCCAAGGTAAAAAATGCTTGTGTTAAAAGGCCAAGTTCAACAAAGATGAAGCGCAAATAGAAGTTCGTTCGTCACCGCAATAACTCAGAAATAGAAGACAAATGTCTGGCGGTGGCTTCCAGACGTTCCAGTAATAGTTACGTGGCCAGCGCCATGTGGCCAGAAATAGCTGACCCGAGAAACGAAAGACATTGTATTTACAGATATATCACTTTTAAATGGCCTTCCTTGGTTGTAAAGTTCAAGCTAATACGTACGGGGATTCGTTCTACATTATACCATCACGACTCTATTCCCCGAAGGGTTAGGCTAAGATGTACTCAATGTACACCCAGTGTCGCGCCCCCAGATAATCATACCCTCAGAAAAGAACCACATATACAATCCTACTTCCTTCCTACTATAATATTATAAATGTGAAAGTTTGTGAGGATGGATGGATGGATGGATGCATGGATGTTTGTTACTCCTTCGCGCAAAAACTACTGAACGGATTTTGATTAAACTTTACAGTATTATTGTTTATACATCAGAATAACATATAGGCTTTAAATTATAACGATATTTTGGGAAATTCTCACGGGATTGGGGAAAAACTATTCCACGCGGACGAAGTCGCGGGCAAAAGCTAGTAATACATATATATCCCTTACATATTTACCTACACTTACTAGGAATATAGGCGTGACGACAAGACCATCACGCCTGTATTCCCGAAGAGTTAGGCAGAGGTGTACTAATGTACACCCACATTTCGCCGGTATGTTTAGGTCCCATGTAATAAGGGGCGAGCCTATTGCCATTAACCGGGCACAAATCCAGACTCCGAGCTGCTACTGGGAATTTCGTAGAAAAACCCAATAACACTTTGCTCGACCTGGGAATCGAACCCAGGACCTCTAGCGTAGCAGTCGCGCTTGGGACCACTAGACTAACGAGGCAGTCATTTTTTACAAGTTTTTTTTTTGTGAAATAACTCGGTAAACCGGCAGGCTGGCCACCTGATGGTAAATCGTCATCGCCGCCCATGGACATCTGCAATACTAAAAGAGTTGCAGAAGTATTGCAGATGCGTTGCTGAACCTATTTAAGGACAAGGGAGGGGAAGGAGAAGCAAAGGGAACTAAGGGAGGAATTGGGCCTATTGGAAAGTTATATTCTTTATTCCATCTAGGCTTAAATTGATTACCAAGATTAGTACCTTCGCTTGTACGAGTATATTAGCGGATACGGCATCAAGTTCGTGTGTCGCGTGTTCTTATTATTAAGCCTTGAGTCATTGAAATGTGTGGTGGTCCATTAATATTTATTACTGTTTTGCGATCAGAAAGACATTAGCAGTAACCTAGTAAAGGTAGACCTTTAAAGCAAACGTTTATGACGCTGCGTTTATAGCGCTACTGACGCTACGATTATAGCGTTACTGACGCTGTGTTCATAGCGATTCTGACGCTGCGCATATAGCGCTACTGTCGCGGCGTTAATAGCGTTACTGACGCTGCGTTCACAGCGATTATGACGCTGCGCATATAGCGCTACTGTCGCTGCGGTAATAGCGTTACTGACGCTGCGTTCATAGCGATTATGACGCTGCGCATATAGGGCTACTGTCGCTGCGTTAATAGCGTTACTAACGCTGCGTTCATAGCGATTCTGACGCTGCGCATATAGCGCTACTGTCGCTGCGGTAATAGCGTTACTGACGCTATGTTTATAGCGTTACTGACGCTGCGCTTATAGCGATAATGACGCTGCGTTTATACGGCACTGACACTGCGTCTATAGCGAGTCTAAGCGGCAGATTTTTGTTATATGAAAATGTAGGGAACTATATTCAAGCGCAGCGACATCACTCACCAGTCACCAGCGCCAGCAACGCTGTAAATGCCGCGATACTGACGCTTGTAAAAATTTACCTTATGCCAAGGTTAATCTATTCTCTATTGACAAACCAATGTCGGCGCAAATGCCATCAAATTCATGGATCTGGATTTTAGTTTTAATGTGTAATGTGCTACAATATGATCAATATCAATAAAATATGTATCCCTTAATTTTTCTTATGCACGCGAGTGTAAAGACACGCAATATCGAAATAATAGTTATGATGACTGAGTTAGAAAACCTACTCCACGATGTTTTTACACATCTAATTTACTCAAAATATAATTATTTCTGCAAAAATATGAGTTTTTAAGAGAAATAGATATTTTGAAAATTACATTTTAAGTGCCTGGACTGCCTCATTAGTCTAGTGGTCCTAAGCGCGTCTGCTACGCTCGAGGTGCTGTTCAATCCTCAGGTCGAGCAAAGTGTTATTGGGTTTTTCTATGAAATTCTCAGTAGCAGCTCGGAGTCTGGATTTGTGTCCGGTTAATGGCAA
The DNA here is from genome assembly GCA_958496365.1 of Subacronicta megacephala. Lineage (NCBI taxonomy): Eukaryota > Metazoa > Arthropoda > Insecta > Lepidoptera > Noctuidae > Subacronicta > Subacronicta megacephala. The sequence continues at coordinate 1,391,595 of OY292531.1, read as the reverse complement.
TAGGCTCGCCCCCTATTACATGGGACCTAAACATACTGGTGAAATGCGGGTGTACATTAGTACACCTCTGCCTAACCTTTCGGGGAATACAGGCGTGATGGTATGTTATATTTTATTTTTTTCGCCAAAAGCTAGAACAGAAATGGCGTCTCTGTGTGACTTCACGCTTTTGTGACTGTTGACAGTTTTTTAAAGAACGTTAATAAGATATGGGGTACATTTTGGAAACAGGAACTTTAAACACAACGATACTCAACAAAAAAAATTCGCGGCGTAGGAATTGCTACGTGCTACGCTTGCGTAGCTTGTCGTAGCCGAGCCGTCTACGAATGTGCTACGTCGTAGCAATACAAACTTAATTTGATAACAATATTCTGGAGAAATAATTATTATGGTTGGTTCATTTATCGATACTCAAGTACAGTAAAAAACTTAAGAAAAAGTAAGTCTACGAGTTTCTTGAAGGTTCTTGAAGCGTCTCTGTTTTTTTTTATGCAGATATCTACCAATGTACACAGATCGACGGATTGTTTAGGTCCTTTGTGATTTGCAGAAATCCAAACTTCATCTGTTACTAAAATCCTTATGGAAAATCCCAATAACATTGCTCAACCTAAGAGTTGAACCCGATACTTCACGCTCAGCAGACGCGTTGGTAACTAATATACTGACACTGTGTTAAATAAGAAATACAGTTTATTTTGACAGTCACAACTATATCAAAAAAACATCAGGTAATATATTAAGCATATACATACATGCTTTTGAGGAATCAAAACAAATGGGCTATCCACATTCCAATGGACTGTCCACTACGCTATTCTACTGCGGGTTGGCAGACTTCACACGCCGTCGAGAAAATCTCTCAGGCATGCAGGTTTCCTCACGATGTTTTCTTTCACCTTTTAAGCGCGAGATAATTAATTATAGATAGACTTCTAAAAGTATTCGAACGCGAGACCTCTGACTTAGCAGTTCAATTCTCATATCACAAAGCTATCACAGCATCGAAATAAATTCCATGCTTAAGAAAACCATTTGCACTGAAGACTATTTACGTTAAACCACACTTCCTCGGTTGAAGCAATTTGCTCAAATGATGATTTGCTCCGATAACCATTTTCAAGAGCATTGGGGCTTGTCGAACATTTATATACTCTACCTAATATACATACATACATCACGCCTGTGCCACTGTGTTCAAAAGTGTACATAGTTCGCGGATATATATAGTTCTCATATTGCCACAAATCCTGACTCCGAGCTGCTACTGAGATTTTTTTACAAAAACCCTAAAACACTTTCCTCGACCTGGGAATTACTGCCAAGAACTGCCTCATTAGTCTAGTGGTCCTAAGCGCGACTGCTACGCTAGAGGTCCAGGGTTCAATCCCCAGGTCGAGCAGTGTTATTGGGTTTTTCTATGAAATTCTCAGTAGCAGCTCGGAGTCTAGATTTTGCCCGGGTAATGGCAATAGGCTCGCCCCCTGTTACATGGGACCTTGACATACCGGCGAAACGTGGTTGTACATTAGTACACCTCTGCCTAACCCTTCGGGGAATACAGGCGTGATGGTATGCCGACCTGGGAATCGGACTTCTAGCAGTCGCTAGCAAGAACACTAGATAACTTATATCAGTATGTTTGTTCGCAGCATGCGTAGAAGAAGAATGCACCGACTGGGAAGGGAAGTCGGTACCTCACGGTCTGCTGTACGTCCCCGGCCCGGGCGTGTGTTCACTCTGCGTATGCTACCACTCCGAGCCGATGTGGTGCAAGGCTATTTACTGTGATCCGCCTTATGTAAGTAGCTTTAACGTTTATTTTACTGCAGCAAAAGCCAAGCCTTTAGACGCGAGATGACGAACTTTTTTGATCCACGTGCCATTTTTCTATAAAAAGGTTTTGTCAAAAAATCTCGAGTTAAGAAATATATACTTACAAATTTATTCAGTCGCGCAATTAGTTTTCTCTGTCTTCACAATCTTAGCTTCGTTCTGTCAAGCGAAACAAAATTATTGGGCACCTAACCTTAATTTCTAGAAAATTACTATACAACATTGACTGCCTCATTAGTCTAGTGGTCCTAAGCGTGACTGCTACGCTAGAGGTCCTGGGTTTGATCCCCAGGTCGAGCAGTGTTATTGGGTTTTTCTATGAATATCTCAGTAGCAGCTCGGAGTCTGGATTTGTGCCCGGTTAATGGCAATAGGCTCGCTCCCTATTACATGGGACCTAAACATGCCGGCGATGTGTGGGTGTTCATTAGTACACCTCTGCCTAACCCTTCGGGGAAACAGGCGTGATGGTATGTTATTACTATACAACCTGGTATAAATTGTAATTATAGAACTGCTAAATAAATATTTAGCCAAAGGACATATGTGCCTACGTTACTCATTTCACTGCAACAAAAATCAATTGCCATCCGTGCAAGGTTACTCGCTACAGTACGCCCTTGTAAGTTCAAACAACTGGTACCGATGTGTGATTCCATGAAATTACGTGGGGTAAGTTCTGTGACGTCAGCCGAGTCGTCACGACCAGGCATAATTGTCACCTGTCACGGAATAGTTGCGATAACCACGAGTTACGTTGTAGATATAACTAATTAATTTTATATGAAAGGTGGCTTTGGTTGATTAAAGGCTAGCAATACTTATTATGTAAATATGGCAATCTTGATCTACTATTTTGTAGAAGAGAAGAAGAATAGGTTCTGTATACATAACTCCCGGCAAAAATTTTCAAGTGTCGCTTGCATAATTGGCTGATTGGGAAAGGTTTCTATACTATTAATGAGTACACGAATTCAAAATTCTTATTTGTCTTCGTTTTTAATTATTATGTTATGGGTAGTATTTGCTAATTGTGTCTAAAGTAATAATACTGTTAAAGTTTAGTTTAAGTCTTATTAATTTTTAATGTAAAATTAATATTTGCATGCTATTTCATTACGGCAAAATATGACTGATCTTTTGTAATTATGTACCATCCTTAACAACCACACTTTATGCAAATAAAAGTTTGAAGTTTGAGTCATCCCATAATGTTCCCACTGCTGGCATACAGGCCTCCTCTCGATGAGAGGGAGTGGGCCATAATACACCACGCGGGCCCAGTGCGGGTTGGTAGATGTCATGTCTTCGATTTCTTGGTTTTAGGACATACCTGCTTCCTCACGATGTGAAGTACGTTGCTAGTGTCCATTGGCCATACCTCAGCTTGTATCTATGTGTCACAGTATAAATCGATAGCACCGTTTGTTTGTAAATAGTCGAGGTAGATTACAAACCGACGAATATTAGTGATAATAATAATATTAGTTAAATATTAGTGAACAAGCAATCAAAATTGTAATACTTACGGCAGCGAAGTGTGATTTTTTTTTAGTTTATATACTAACGACGCGGGTCGGCTCGCTGTCATTTTGTTTTTGATTCCAATTTCTGTTCACAATATTTCGTCTGTTTACAATTTCGATGGAGTTATTAATCTAACGATATACTTATGATAATTTTCCAGTGACATATTACTTATCTTAACAGTAAAACAAACTTTTTCCTCAAACTATAACATAAACTTTTTAATTTTCCAGTTTTGCAAAAACTTCCGCGTGGGTGCGCGATGCTGTGAATTCGAGTGCCTCGACCCTCCTGGAGAGGACATCAGATACCGGGAGAGGCAACGTCTCCGAGCCCTTATCCTCGCGGGCAACTCTTCGGCGCCCCACCAAGGCCCCTCCATAGAACTCAAAGCCGGCATATCCCTTCTAGCCGTAGCCGTCGCACGATTCGTATGAAACACGGACCGCGTAGAAACTAACAAATTGAGTATCATTTGAAATTGAGGGAATTATTTGCCTGGCAACACTGAGTATAAAATGACGAAGAAGGTTTTAGTTCATCCTATGCCAAAACTCACATTTGCTGACACTTCGATCTGCCTGTACTTTAGAATACCTACCAAATTTATAATTGTCCTGATAAATAATAATTGAGCGGGACCTTATTCTCTACAACTATAATTTTTCATATTCAGAGTATATTAATTATGTTCGTTTACCAACAAAATGAATAAATTCGGACCAATTTTAAGTAACCGAGTAGCCTCGTGTTCTATTTTGTTTTTCTTTATTTTAATGTTAAATGTGAAATGTAAAAGTAGAAGTTCTTATCATAGACATCCAAAACGCCATTTGTATTTAGAAAAAAAAACTTAGGTTTTTTTATTAAAACCTCATTTGTATTAAATTCATCTTCAGAATATGAATAACCTTATAATAATGGTGCCACTGTAGTCGAAAATTTAATTATAGGAAGAAATATAGATCCAGTCCAATGACATTAAAGATTAAATACTTACTTTCCTGTTTTCGATACGTAAATAATAATGAAAAAGACGAGTAATCAGAAAGCCTCATATATTGTATCTAATGTAAGCAACATTTTAATCGAAAATACATTTCTACGTTTTAGAATACATAACAAAACAACATTGGCCTGCTACTGAATATTAAATTTATATTAAGCTAAAGAACTATACCTAAGTATGGATTAAACGTATGAAGTTTTTAGTTAAAACATTGCTTACGTTAACGATATAATATATACGTTACTTCAAAATCACAAAAGAATTCTTAACTCAAAATCTAAATACGTTCTAGATGATTCACGCATTCTGTAAGCATGCGTCTATTTCTTCACTTCTTAAACTATTTCACTTAGCTAGTCACATTTGAGAAATTGTAGCTTTAAATTTCATATCATCCGGAGTCCGATTCTGTAAATTATTTGGCTATACTGCAGTCTGCAACGGTTTTCACCGCACAGAAAATATCTGGCTTGAAACAGTCCAGTTCTTTGAAGAAACTAGTTTTAGTAATTTTAATAAGAAATGCTTCCAAGAGCGAACTTCAGGTAATATTTTTTTTTTTTTTTTATCTTTATTTATTTAGGGGTTAACTTCAGGTAATAGCAAAGTGCCTTGAGAGACTCGAGGCAAATTTTTATTACACGCTTAGAGTTTATTACGAATTAAAAAATTAAATTTAAACTAAGATTTCTCCCTTATAAAGTACCTATTTCAAAGTCGAATGTGCTTTAAAATGTATTATTTATTATCTTATAATATCGGTATAAAAGTACCGAAGGAGTTTCGCTGCTCAGTAAAATATCTACAGAATCGCATTCAAGTTACTTAGTTTTTAATAAGATAACGTAGTAAAGTGATGTAACGGTACTTTGTATTCGTAAATAGTGGAGAAGTTCAACGACTTGAGGAATTGAATTTTATTAGTGTACGAGTACTTTGGGCGAACCATATTTACGAGGCCAAGGCATGGCCTATTTAATGCAAACTAGCATATTAACTTAGTGGTTTATGATTTATTCCGTTTCGTTTTAGTCCTACCTCACGCTATACCTGTCTATATCGGAGTTACTTACTCATGTTTTTTGTAATGGCAATTACAGATATGGCTATTTAAAAATAATGTTTTTTTTTAAGTAAAAGTCAAATAGATTCAACCTTAATGTCATTGCCTTGCTTGCACCCTGCTTCATGTTAAGTTGACCCAATAGATCATTTAGGTAAGTAGGCACCTGCCGCTGTACCTATATAAAAACTGAGAATAATAATAGCAATATTTAAACTGATACGTCTTCATAAAGACAGTTCAGACACGTCCTGAATGAAAAATACCTCATCTTGTGAAAACAGATTATGGAAAGGTTTACCATAAAATGACAAGGGAATAAAATGCGTCTCAGTTTTTTATCAGGCGGGCAGATAAAAAGGCTGTCAGGGGATGAAAAATAGTTTGTGATTAATGAATGGAGTGGCCGATTCATATCGAATAACTTTGTCAACATAAAATATATTCGTAAGTGGATAGTAACATAAGAATGACACACGATAAAAATAAAATATGATTGATGATTATACCGCACGCGATGGGCTACATCTAAGTATTAAGTTCCTAATGAATACATTACATATTTAGTTTTCTAAATTATATTTATTTATTTTATTTATTTATACTTTATTGTACACCACGAATACAAGCTATAATAATATATATTTACTAAAACAAAAGTAGGTACAATGGGCGGCCTTATCGCTTAAAGCGATATTATACCTGGCAAAAGGCCCTGAAAATTTATACAAATATAGCAACTATACTTGTATGAGTCCCAACTTGGGCGCCATTACAGCATTGGACCGGTAGATTGGAAAACGACGTTATTACATTGGTGTTTCCAACTATGCATTATTAAATTTCTATAATAGTATATTATCTACTGAAAATGTATACATATATAGAGACTATTGCCGCTGGTATGTAACTCAACTAGAAGTCCCTACTAGGGCGCCATTAGATTAGTAGGTATAAATTACGTCATGTGAACTGATGTTTCCGACTGACCAACAATAACAAAGAAGGTATAATTATATTCAAACCTTTTTGTCCCTAATATACACTGCTAGTGCCTTTATTTAAGACTAATTGTCTAATCGCCTATTAAAAACAATGTAGCAATGCTCTGTTTTGGCTATCCTCAACATTGTTAATTTAATCGTTCCCATTTTCATCTGAATGAATACCTACAATAGCATCGTGAGATTATCTACTTTGTACCTAAAATGTTCGTAGGTTACCTACAACTTTTTCGTTATTTCGAAGTATCTACATACATACGATAAAACTTGTATTCCCTGAAGGGTTAGGCAAAGGTGTACTTAATGCACCCACAGTTCGCCGGTAGGTATGTTTAACCAACCTGGCAATCGAACCCAGTACCTCTAGCGTAGCAGTCGCGCTAAGGACCACTAGACTATGAGGCAGTTTCGAAGTATTATTTATTTATTTCTGTCTCACTTATCTTTACAAGTTTGCACCAGTTTTGGGTAGGGCAAGAAGTTTAAAGTAACTACATATAAACCTTCCTCTTGAGTTACTCTTTCTATTGCTGAAAACTGCATTAAAATGCCGTTGAGTAGCTCAGATCAAATAAAAAGTTAAGATGGAACTTTGCGAACAAAGAAGTGAGGCCGGTTAAAACTACGCCATGCCGTGTATAAACACAATTTTACACTATATAACAATACCGAAACTACGCCTTATCTTGTCAGTCAAGCTTTCGATAGCTTGATATCTCGACTGACAAGATAAGGCGTAGTTTCGGTTTTGTTATATTTGATCTGAGTTGAGTAGTTTAAAAGATCTAAGCGAACAGACAGCGGAAGCGACTTCATATTATACTATGTGAAGAAAATAGGTAGGTAATAAAAAAAACATATTAAACATGAATGTATAGTAGGTACCTGGGTAGGTAGGTACTACAAATTGCTATAAAATATAAAAGAAAAACACGCATGCTAGAGCTTTTTATTCCCTTGCGTGTCCGATTATTAAAATACGTTACGAGTAAGTAATACCCCCAATGGTATGTAGTAAATTATATTGATTGGGTAGCAAGCTCTAATGTAACCTTGACAATAAAAGCATGACTACCGACAACTAATTACGAATACAATGCACATTAAATTGGTTTCGTTTATAGCAATGTTCGTTGTAGGTTAACTTTATCTTGCGCGGAAAAACTGCGATTTGACTAGCAAAGATTTACTGGTGCGAGTTAAACACTTTTGAGTAATGAAATTTAATTTATGAGTGTCTGCATGACAGTGCATCTTCAAGTTTAGAATAGTACGAAGCGACATATTAGCTCAATTGAAATACCGTCGCGTTGCTATTTTTTTCTCGCAATTAGAGGTCAGCTTATAGGTGGTACCAACTGGCAATGTGTAGCTGTATGTTCGTGAATCATAATATTATGAGAAAGAAAAAGAGGTCAGTGCTGTGATAGCCCAGGGATATGACCATTGGACTGCCAAGTCAAAGGTATCGAGTTCGAATCCAAGGCACGCAACTCTGACTTTTCGAAGTCATGTGCGTATTAATAATTAATTATCACGCGCTTAAACGGTTAAGGAAAACATCGTGAGGATACCTGCATGCTTGAGAGATTTACTCGACGGCGTGTGAAGTCTGCCAACCCGCAGTAGGCTAGCGTAGCGGACTATAGCCTATTCCCTCTCGTTCTGAGGGGAGACCCGTGGCCAGCAGTGGGACAACGTAATGGGTTGCTGATGATGAAAAGAGGTCATTTTAGGCTGGTTTGAAAAGCGAGAACTCACTTTGGGCCACTTAGACAATGGGATTAGTATCACACATAGTGATACCCACAATAACATTGTTATAAATGAAACTCATAAAAAAATAAAAGGAATTGAAATTATTTCATTATCATTAGATACACATTCAGTAGGTAAGTAATTATTATAGCTAGTAATATTATGGGGTAGCTCACATATGTGCGGGATCAGAATTAGGGAAATATTGTAGAGTATATATATTTATTTAGCAAATAAATATGGGAAACGGTAGACATTTTGAATAGAATACGACTTATTTTTGTCGACCTCTTTCATTCTAACAAGATTCATAATTTGTACAACAAAACTTAACAATTATTACGAAATAAGTTATGTAAGTACAGTCGCCACCACATCAAGTTATACAAAACTGTCAAATTTCTCCAAATGATTTTAAACCTTAATATATTGGTGATTAAGTTCAAAATCAACTAAGAAAATTTGGTGGTAACTTGATGAGCTGGCTACCGTACTTATTATGTCACGCGCTTGTAGTTATTTTATTATTTAGTTGTTGAAAATAATTTTAAGTAGGTATGTATTATCTTTTTTGTTTTACCGAATAAATAATCTTTAAGAATGTATAGACCCATAATAGAATTTCCAAATATCTAATACCTCAATTATTTATTTAAGTAAGTACCTATTCTTATGTTTTGAAGCTTCGGCCAAAATACAAAAAAAAATCTATTATCTAAACTTGATTAAACACACGGCTACACATCAAGCTATACAAAATCCAGTATAGGCTGGCTTCGTCTTGTGCGGAAAGCGTTTCCAATGCGAGGTCATTCAATACTGGATTTGTATAGCTTGATGTGTAGCCGTGCGTACATACAGTTTGTTCGAAATAAGTAAGCGGATCGGAAGTTAGCCGTTCAGAACTACCGCGGTGATAAAATTGTTTAATTAAGTGTTTTAATCCATAAATATCGAAATTGGTAAACAAAATAATTAGAAATGTGAAACATATACACCTGTAATTATCTTTACACCGACTCTTTCTATTAAAATTTACCACTTCTAAACCACTTGCAGACAACTTCCGATCGGCTTACTTATTTCGAACAAACTGTACCTATTACCTACCCTACGAAACTATGCGATGTGGTTATCACTCCACAACTCATTGAACAAAAGCCCCATCTATGTGGTATGGTTTCTAGTATGTATTCACTCGATGGGTTTTTAATAGTATTGGTATCGAGCTTCGTCCATCCAAGTCATATACTGCTTACAAATAAAAATAGAAGTGTGCCATAATAGAAAATACCTATAAAAAGAATTGCATGAATATTTCTGCACCATTTAAACTTTTACACAATAAAATATAAGTGCTGTGATTTCGGCTGTCTTTTTACTAAGAAATTCAAATATTAAGCCAAATAATTATATAAAAAAATGTCAGTTCAATGATAATGATAATTTAATGATTTCTTATAAGAAAATGTTTCTCCTTGCACCATGAAAATAATAATGGTATGTGATATTTTGCTGGTTGTATATTTTGCATACATAATTATTAAGAATGACAGCTTTAAAAAATATAGATACTAAGTCCTAATTCTTTACTAAAATATTACTTTTTTAAATTATTGTTTATGTGATTCATTAATGTTTCAAGGTTTTATTCAAATTAAAATTTACATATATGTCCTAAATATAACACATGTTTTTTTTTCATGTTAACAGTCAGGTATGGCTGAAGTTGGAATATCAATTGTAAATAATGTATGCAAATAATTTAAATTAATTAGCTTAATAAAGATACCTAAGAAATATTGAAATGTGTTTTTATTTCTTTGAAACAGCAATCAATTCTTGAAAACATACTCTATAGCCTCAGTTCATTTATACCTCAAGTAGCACAATAGAGTTTAGATGAGTATTATTTGATGCCTGTATTATTTGTTTTTGAAACAATATGTAACTTTTATGTAGTCGCCAGCACATCAGGTTATACAAAACTGTCAAATTTCTCCAAATGATTTTAAACCATAAAATATTGATTATGAAGTTCAAAATCAACTGAGAAAATTTGTCATTTTGTGTTTGTGACTGTACCTACAAAAAATATTTAGTATCTTGCATCTTATAGTGTCACACTAACCATACATAGTTGGTAAAGTCAGCGTCAAATGTATAGAAGAAAACTGACTGTTCATAAATATATGAGCAACTAGGGGAATTTAATATCTCAATGGGATAAAATACATGTCTGAATGACAGCTGTTATGTACAGTGTCGATTCTAAAATATCCTTTGAGCCATTGAGATAAAGTTTAATATCTTTAGTTGCTCCAAACATTTTGAGCAGTTTGTATTTGCAGATATAATTAATGTTGACAATGTACAATGCAAATTGATGTGAGCAATTGACAGTTCACATACTGTATAATACAATTTGATGGTAATATCATCATCATCATCAACCTATTAGGTACATTGTCCCACTGCTGGGCACAGGTCTCCTCTCAGTACGAGAGGGATTAGGCTATAATGAGGGTATTATAGACTAAATAAATCCAATGACAATACATGATAAATAAACAAAATATAATTTGTATAAAAAATGTACACTTAGAAATATGTAAGTATATAACTAAATTGGAATGGATCAATTCACCATCTCAGTCCCTTCTCTTGTAAGTCTTTTCTAGCCTCCTTTATCTCTTCCTGCAGCTCCTTGGCGGCTTCCTCGCAGTTATTGAACGTAAAGACCCGGTAAAGTATGACAATAACCGCATACAGACCAAAGAGCAGTACAAAGATTATCGGCGACAGAAGTATCAAAGTCATATTCTTCTCTATCACTGGATGCTTGACATAACCTCCAATAAAGGAATACCATACCGCAAAGAATGCTGCAAGCACTGAAACCCACTCTAGTAACTTCGTCATCGCTCTGAAACAAATGAAAGACAAAGTAAACAATGTCGAACGTGGTAGGTTTTTACTATTTATATCGTATTGATCTATGTTATACCTGAACAGAATTCAGCAATATTGGAAGAATAATAAAGTTTCAAGATTATTCCCGTATTCGCCGTATAAAAATCGGCGTAACAAATCAAAGAATATAAACTTAAAGCAATTCAAAATCACTTGAAGACCCGAAGAGTCGAACGAATCAACGAACTGTCACCTGTCAATCTTGTCATGTTGTCACTGACTTGACAAAGTGCTTTTTTTTGTAATATTTTTGGCATGGCTTCAGAGGCTTTTGTGCCAATTGACAAAGTGACAATTCAAATTGACAAGACATTTTGCTAGGGAGCAGCATCATCATCATCATATCAGCCTAACGCTGTCCACTGCTGAACGGCCTCCCCCAAAAAGCGCCAACCATCCCGGTCTTCTGGCTGGAGGAGGAGGAGGCGGCTTTAAACTTATTTACTTTACTTATAATACATACCTACCTATCAAAAATCATCAGATGGCTCTCAAGAGCTAAAATTAGATTTTAGCCTTAAACCATTGGCCATTACCCGATATATTACTTTCCTCAATGCCATTGGCAATCAAAACTATTGAGATACGTTAAAAAAATATAGCTTAAACACCTTGATGTCGGTCGTAGAAGGTAATAAAAAATATGTTTTTTTTTCTGTGTTTTTGGTTTTCATTCGTAATATTTGACATTGACAATAGACATATTTGACATTGACATAATTCAATACAACAGCTGAGGCGTTATTTATTTTAGTGAAAATCTTTGCTTAAAAATTAATAATGAACGAGATTGATGATAAATTTTACTATGTATATAGCTCCTCATTGGATCACAAAGTGGAGATTAAAATGTGGGTATATTTCCAGTGTCTATTTAGTTTCAACCTCTCTCCATTACGCTTTAGAGAATTACTTTCATTGTTCGTGTGTTGAAATTAAAGTTTCCTAATTAATTTTATGAAACGGCCTGATGCACATGATTTTATTATCTAAGATTGATTTATACAAACTACTATACTATATACTACTATAATATGCTCATTGCTGATAGATTATTGACCTACTACAGAAAGTAATTAAAAAGATAACATCTTCTAATGGCTAAACCAAAATGATAATAGAACTGTTACTTTGGTCAGAGAGTAGCCTTAGACTTTACATCAGTGATTCAAACAGTGCCCGATTAAGCACGGGGCAGCGCAGGGGCCGGGCCCGTCACATATTCTATTGATCTACTGTAGATTCTGAAGTACAAAGTAGTAAAAAAGACAATACTCAATACATTTTTGTATTTCACATGGACTAGTCCACTTTGAGGTCAGAGAGTAGCCCTGACGCCTTTAGTGTATTCATAATCTTTTATTGTCTTAATTAATAGGTTTCATAAAAAAAATATATGCTTGGGTGGAGGTTGCCAGGTTTGAATATGCGGGGCCCATAGTGGTTAATCCACCAAGTACAAAAGGAACAGAGCTATAGTTTTTTTTTGCCAACATATTTTGTGCACAGTACACTACGGAATCCTTTCAAAAACCTTGTTTTAAGTTGATGAATTGTGTCATTCATCTCTTGTAAATGTCCGGTAATGTCATGTGGACTGCAACTTCATGATTCTTCCCCATCTTTACTTTTTCTTTGTATTTAAGAGCCAGGTTGTAATTGTCAGGTTTTAACTGGTCACCCACTATGTATAATAATTATACTTTTTTAGTGGCACCTTGGAAGGGAAACGAGCAAAGCCAGAATATGACAAGCTGTTATCAGATCCGATGCTTAAGTTCTCGGGGCTGTACCAGGAGGGGTGCTCAGACCTGTACGTGACCTGCCAGATACTCAGCGATGGTCAGCCACTTGCCCTCCCAGCCACCACCTCCTACAAAGCATTCACCAATAGATGGAAGTAAGTAGAATTGACATTATTTTAGTGTGTCTAAAAACAATTGTAATTAAATAAGATTATATTTAGTGCAGTGATAGCCTTGTGATATGACCATTGGACTGCCAAGTCAAAGGTCTCGAGTTCGAATCCAAGGCACCTCTATCTTTTCGAAGTCATGTGCGTATTCATAATTAATTATCACGCGCTTAAACGGTGAAGGAAAACATCGTGAGGAAACCTGCATGCCTGAGAGACTTTCTTGACGGCATGTGAAGTCTGCCAACCCGCAGTAGGCTAGCGTGGTGGACTATATAGCCTAATCCCTCTCGTTCTGAGAGGAGACCCGTGCCCAGCAGTGGGACAATGTAATGGGTTGATGATGAAGATTATATTTCAAGGTAAGATTAACCTACTCATGTATAGAAAGCAGTAAAAAATTATAATAATATCCTTATAATAGCATTTTACAAACTAAGAGTAACCAAGGCGGTTTTGAGCAAATATTGGTGGTAATATAATGGTCTAGACTAGAGCATTGAATGGGCCATGGGCCACCTTGGGTATCAAATTCAAATATTTTTTGGATTTTCACAAATTGCATGTCTATAACACGTTCTAGGCTCAAGGCCATTTTCTTTTTATTTTGTGCCCAGGAAGAGATGATCATCCAATAATTACTTACTTATTTAATTTTCGCTTTAAACAGAATGTATTTTTTTCTGATTTGTAGGTACAGACTTTTATTCATATTAAGTGATTACGTATTTGGACACTGAAAACTGTCATTAATGTTTTCATGATGTTGTATAGTCTTGGCTGTCACTTTGGAAGAAATCATTATCTTTTAGTTGTGACGGTGAACTAGTTTGAGTCATTAATATTTTTTTAAGTAAATGTTCCATTTAATTTCAATCTTAGCCCCCTCATCGAGAGCGATTATAATAGGCGATAAAGTCCACTATGCTATAGGTACTAATGAATTGGCAGACTTCACACACCATCAAGAAAATCTATCAGGCATGCAGGTTTTCCTTGACCATTTAAGCGCATTATAATTATGAATACACAAATGACTGAAAAGTCAGAGGTGCCTGAAACGCTTGACGCACTGAAAAGCATGCCTTGGATTCAATCTTCACAATCAATGCAAATGTTGAATATTTCAGCAGCACAGTGATAACAAAACGTTAAGAAAATCAGTGAACCCATAATAATGTAATAGGTTCAAATATCATTCATACAAATTGGTGGAGCAATAGGATATATTCAATTTGTTATTTCCTGCCTCTAATGACTTTGGTGCTATCCTGTCCCTATGCATTACTAGAGCAATTTCTGTCATAGCGTATGTAGGCTTAATGATAATATTCTTAGGCTTATTGTAGACACTATGAAGAATATAATTTTTGTTATTTGATGAAATAATATGCCCCATATTAGGGAAGTTATTACTATATGACAAAATATTTGTTACATATCGCATAGGAAACAAGTAAAACAACTGATGCAAAGTACACCCAGACTCGTATCAAATATTTACTAATCTCTGGATCCACTGAACCGATTTTGAAAATTATTTCACCAATAGAAAAGTAGATTTCCCGTAAAATGCCAAGAAAGTATAGTCCAGGCGAGCGAGGCCACGGGCGGAAAGCAAGTTCTTTATAATTATGTAACTAGGCTTTATTTTTACTTGTAAGACTGACTGTTAAAAATGTATAACTAGCTTTTGCCCGCGACTTCGTCCGCGTGGAATAATTTTTCCCCAATCCCGTGGGAATTTCCCAAAATATCATTATAATTTAAAGCCTATATGTTATTCTGATGCATAAACAATAATACTGTAAAGTTTCATCACAATCCGTTCAGTAGTTTTTGCGTGAAAGAGTAACAAACATCAATCCATCCATCCATCCATCCATCCTCACAAACTTTCACATTTATAATATTAGTAGGAAGTAGGAAGTAGGATAGGAAGTAGGATAGTAGGATTAGTAGGATAAGATGTCCCATATTAGGGAAGTTATTACTATATTGCAAAATATTAGTTACATATCGCATAGGAAACAAGTAAAACAACTGATGCAAAGTACACCCAGACTCGTATCAAATATTTACTAATCTCTGGATCCACTGAACCGATTTTGAAAATTATTTCACCAATAGAAAAGTAGATTTCCCGTAAAATGCCAAGAAAGTATAGTCCAGGTGAGCGAGGCCACGGGCGGAAAGCAAGTTCTTTATAATTATGTAACTAGGCTTTATTTTTACTTGTAAGACTGACTGTTAAAAATGAATAACTAGCTTTTGCCCGCGACTTCGTCCGCGTGGAATAATTTTTCCCCAATCCCGTGGGAATTTCCCAAAATATCATTATAATTTAAAGCCTATATGTTATTCTGATGCATTAACAATAATACTGTAAAGTTTCATCACAATCCGTTCAGTAGTTTTTGCGTGAAAGAGTAATAACAAACATCCATCCATCCATCCATCCATCCTCACAAACTTTCAAATTTATAATATTAGTAGGATAGGATAGTAGGATTATTGCACTTTTTCTAAATACAATTTTTATTATTATTCTGAGAGGAGACTTTTGACCAGCGGATAGTTGATGGTTCAATATTTCTTAACATGGTAATTTTGTCATTGTCCTCAGTTGGAACGAATGGGTAACCCTGCCGGTGTACTTCAGCGACTTGCCCCGCAACGCCACGTTGGCCATGACGATATATGACTGCGCCGGGCCGGGCAAGGTGATGGTAGTCGGCGGCACCACCATCTCGCTGTTTGGAAAACATGGCATGCTGAGGCAGGTCAGTAAAAAAAGTACATAATATACATACATATTGTCACGCTTGTCCCCCATGGGCGTAGACAGCGACTAGATTTCCACTTGATACGATCATCTACATCTTGAAATCGTTTGATGTCATGAATATGAGTTCAAAGATGGACAAATATCAATAAAATAATTACTGCCCTTCATATTCTAGCAATATGGTGTGCAAAATTTAATTGAGAAGAAAATATATTTAAAACAAATTTTTTTCAAGCAAATGCGAATTCGTATTTCAAAATACATCATAAAACTACATTACTAATTAGATGTCGCAGAAATATAGATAAGGAGTTGTCGGTGAACACACGGCTTAACATCAAGATATCCAGTATAAGCTGACCTCTTGTTGTATGGAATACCCTAGAATGCGGGGTCAGCTTATACTGGAAATATACATCAAGTCCCTGCATATCCTATATAGCTTGGTGGTACTAATGCTTAATGTTACAATGTAAATACTTGCAATTACTACTACTACGTTATTGCTACTAAGCATTCGATTCCCAGATCGAACAGTATTTCTCAGTAGCAGTTTGAATAGAGTAAGACATATAGAGTAACATCGGTCCTTAAGCAAACCAGTTAACTGTAGATTAATACACTTCCGCCTAACTCTGTCTAATCAATATTTTTATTATTTTTAGCTAAAATATAACACATTTCTTTAAGCCAGAGGTTCTCAAACTTATTTTGTCTGCCACCCACTTTGAAAATCAATTATTTTTCAGTGAATCCCATTTTTTTGTACTTTACCACATCTTAAAAATCACAATAGCATTAATTACTTTACTTAAATGAATTGTAGTGTGCTATTATATTACCTCCATTTTTGTTCTGGGCCCCTTATCGCCCCTCTCTGAGCCTCCAGCGCCCACAAGTGGGCCGTTATCGCCCACTTTGAAAAAGACTACTTATACTGGTTTCTAACACTTACGTGAATATTAGACATTGAAATAAAACTACTTTTTACGGACTTTATCGCGTTATATTGGATGATTCGCGAGGCTATTGAAATTAAAAAAACATCCAAATTTCAATAGAGAAGATGGCTGGGTCTTACCATCTGCTTGGAACCCCATCATAGATTCCATTAAATCCAAGCACAAGACTGCGAGACCTAAGGATACGGTGAGCTCATTCTGCGTGACCGGCATAAATAATAATCAACAAAATGTAGGGTAGCTGTTGATAATTTTGACATTCGGACGACCAACACCTCAGTCCACCCGTGACCATGGATGCTGTAAAGGATCCGAAACGTCGGGAATTTTAAAAATATCAATGTAACGCGATAAAATCCGTAAAAAGTAGTTTTATTTCAAGACTACTTATGCTAACAATAATAGATCCATTGATTATGAGTGACCCATATTAAGTATGCGAATTATATTTACCATAATAGAATACAATCAGACTTGGAACTAATTATTAGACCTCTAAAGTATTCATTCAGTGTGGGAAGCAAAAACGTGGACTGTTACTGCACCTTTCATTAGATCATCTCAGATCAAATAAAAAGTTAAGATGGAACTTTGCGAACAAAGAAGCGAGGCTGGCTAAAACTACGCCTAACGGTGTACAACACACAATTACACGCACACAGCTATCGAGGTATCGAAAGCTCGACTGACAAGATAAGGCGTAGTTAACTAATACATATGTGCGTGTATAGTTTGTTCGAAATAAGTAAGCCGATCGGAAGTTAGCCGTTCCGAACTACCGCGATGATAAAATGGTTTAATTAAGTGTTTTAATACATAAATATCGAAATTAGTAAACAAAACCATTAGAAATGTGAAACATATACGACTCTAATTATCTTTACACCGACTATTTCTATTAAAATTTACCACTTCTAAACCACTTGCAGACAACTTCCGATCGGCTTACTTATTTCGAACAAACTGTAATTTGTGTTGTACACCGTTAGGCGTAGTTTTAGCCGGCCTCACTTCTTTGTTCGCAAAGTTCCATCTTAACTTTTTATTTGATCTGAGTATATCATTTGGTAATGTAGATTAACTAACTAATGAACTCGAAAGTTAATATAACCAGTATATGTTACGTAATTAATTATATTTTGTGTTACCGCCCACTTCCTATAACTATGACATCATTTTACATCTTTCAAAACAAGTTCCAAACAAGAATTTGCTATTAAAAAATGATAAATATAAACTAGAATTAAAATGTGAGTAGGCGCGTGAAACTAGTATTACTGGTTGACCTTACAATATAAGGTTAAATATATATATATTATAAGTTAGGTAATTACCTACCTCCATAATATAATTATTACTTTTAAAAGCCTTCGTGTGTATTCAGCCTTTGGCCTCGGTAATTTTGCATAATAATTTGGCAATGAATAGACCATTGACTAGTTGGTTTAGCCAGAAGTTGCTCAAGGTTTGGCGCGCAAAAAGGGACGTCTTTCCTGAGCAGCAATCATGATTGGTTATTAAAAAATCTCGATTTTATAGCTGTTATAACATATAGAATATTCAATATTATTTGGCGTTATCTAAGAAATATAAGAGAGCTAGATTAGATTTTTTTAGTTATATAAAGCAAATAGTACTTATTTTAAAATAAATTCGATTCGGATACTCCGCATTAGGAGGTACCTACCTATCAAAATTTTGTTTTTGAGGTCATTTCTTGGGCCAGACTGTATTAAGGCAAAGTTTCATCTATTATTTTGAATTCGATTAACCCACTGAGGGCCGATTTCACACGACCAAAAAGACGACCAAAGATTTTCTCCATATAAGTTATTACGTTTACGTACGTTAAGTTTACCTATCGAGTTAAGAATTCACACAATTTTTTTTTAATCAAACGGCATACGACGGCGACGCATGTTTATCGCCAAACAACAACGATCTTTTACAGAATCCATGTTTAGGGGTATAATATGTAATGTTATGTTGGACGCGTTATTGTTAAAATTAACGAACCGTACATTTTTGTTATTTACTAAATTAGTCTTTAATTAATAAGCTGACGACATAAGCAAGTGTTTTATTTACTTATCGACGTAAATAATCGTTTGCCCTCCTCCGGACTTTGAGTCAATCGCCGTGAGGCAATAATAAAAATAATATTTACCCACTTTCGCGTTTTTATTGTTTACCTACTTTTCATCTACCTATATTATTGTCAAGTTTTATTAATCAAAATGCAAATGTTCAATCGAAAACGTATACACATATAAAGATGTCATTTTTTATTAATATAAACTATGTAATAGAATATTATTTATGTTTACGACTTGATATAAAGAAGTATTGACACCAACGCGCTCTCTGGAAATTGCCACAGCCGTTCAGTACTCATACAACCACGGAACGGAACTGAGAGTCGCGTCTCAAAGAATGACGCCTAAAAAATCATAAATGTTACATAAACAAACAAAGATCTAATATCAAAATTACTCTCTAAATATTTCGTCATTCGAATCGGAATTTAAGTGTTGAAAGTGTACTTTTTAAAATAAATTTCATGATGATCTTGTTAAAAACATCTTGTGA
The DNA here is from genome assembly GCA_958496365.1 of Subacronicta megacephala. NCBI lineage: Eukaryota > Metazoa > Arthropoda > Insecta > Lepidoptera > Noctuidae > Subacronicta > Subacronicta megacephala. The sequence continues at coordinate 1,372,168 of OY292531.1, read as the reverse complement.
CGTATTGTTTTTAGAAACTCGGGCATTCCTATTAGATAGGCCGTGCATTCAACCTTTTAAAAATAAACAAGAATAATATCGGATTAAAAAAATGATAGTGCCTCAATTCTAAATTTAAACGTTTAAAACCAGTTTCGATTACGTCTACTAAAACTTGTTCAGAGAAAATGGGCAAAACTCATAGTACTCTGCAGCTGTGCAAACAATACTACGTTGCCATAGTATGCAAATTAAAAAAGTTATGTTTTGAATTCAAAAAGGGAATGTTCGATCTGCGCGTGTGGCCAGGGCTCGAAGGGAGTGAGAAGACCCCTGGGAAAGCCCCCGACCGAGGGAAGGAGCAAATGCAAAGACTTGCGAAGCTGGCCAAGAAACATCGGAACGGACATATACCGAAGGTACCTAAATGTTACAATATATAATTTTTATAATAATTACTAATTTGAATTTCTTACATGGCACAGTCTTGTTTTGAAGTTTTTTTTTCTTATGTATAGGAACAATAGTACCTAGGGAGGATAAGGTTGATCCTTCAGCCTTAAGCGCCTAATTCAATCATTTTGTAAGGTGGAGAAATAAATAAATATTTTTTTTAAAACGCATTCTAAGTTCATGCCAGTAAGAATTGCGACATCAAACATGACTTATTCACAACTAGGTACATCTCACATCTTAGCAAATAGGCATTTATTTTTTCAAATAGACGTAAACATAGTGGTTTTATTTTTAATACATATAAAAAACAAACGGCTCGCCGTCTAAACCTAGAGTCTAAATCAAAGGCGAAAGTATCAAAGTTCAGTTTGAAATTTGTAGTGAAAAAGTACAATCCATTTTTTGGGCAACACCGATAACTTGAATGTTAAATTGGTTGTCAGGCTTTTTGGACTTCTGACTGTATTATTTGTATGGCAACCGGGACCGACGGCTCAACGCGCTCTCCCAAAGGATCTCGATGTGTTGAAAATTTTAGCCCATCTATAAACTGATCGCGGCAGGTAACCTTACAGATCCGTCGATCAGCCCAGTTATAATTTAGCCACAGGCAACTTAGTATATAGCGAGTCTGTTTATAAAATGTAACGAGCAAAAGGTCGTGAAGGGAATAAGATATAGTTATCTCTCATGTGACCCCCTGCGACTCTGTTGGCATGCCAGTTAGCATACATAATTTGTAGTTATACAAATACCTACATACAAACAGGGTGTGTTTGTGCCAAGTTCGAAATCTATCGTGTTTCTGTTGTTTATTCTTCTTCTACCGGGGATAACATTACACTAATATTATTGAGAGGAAAGATTTGTATTAACACAAAAACTACTGGACTGATTTAAAAAAATCTTTCCTTATTAGATTGCTGCATTATCCCTGTGTAACATTATTTATTATCCCACGGGATAACCAAGATTCTATGAGGGCGAAGCCGGGGG